>JAOEHY010021861.1:0-17953 GCA_025447955.1 Psilopsiagon aurifrons
TCTCTGCTTCCTCCCGGCTTCCCCTCCTCCCTGGCAGAGCATGAGGCTCAGAAAGTCCTTGGCCAGACCAAATATCAAGAAGCCATAACTAAAAACATTGGTGTTATCAGTGCTCTTCCCAGGCTGAAAGTCAAGACCACAGCACTGCACCAACTACTAAGGAGAAAAAATGACTGCTACTGCTGAACCCAGGACACATGCATACTGTCATCTTCCACCCCTTCAGCTTCACTCATAATTCCTGTTAATTCTGTGCTTATTCTTACCATACAATTCAAGGCTTTCTGACTCTAGAAAAATCCCTGTATTTCACATCAGTATTTCAAATCAGTATTTTCCAAGTAAAACTGTATTTCACATCATTATTTTCCAAGCTACATTTAGTGATTAATCACTTGCCTATTGATTGTGACATCAGCAATAGGGAGTAGAATGAATAATTCATGTAATATTTTTTCCCCATTTAGATTTTTATGAAGTTGTCACACACACCTAAAATCTTGCAATGTAGTGAAGGTGATATGAGAAGAACTTGATTGCTTATAAAATAAATGAATTGGAAAGAACTAACCTGTCTTAGAAAAAAAAAAATGAAAAAAGAAAGCAGTAAGATTTTACAATTTTAACTCCTTATTTCACTAATATTTTGTGGTACCAAACTGGATCTCAGTGTTCTAGTGTAACTCTAGTGCCCATCCTCTCAGCTGTGAATATCTTTATGCACAGATGAAATAAAGCCTAGAAGAATGGGTTCTTAAAAAAAGAACAATTTCCAACAATTTTAATAAAAAATACAGTTTAACAGTATGACTCAGACATGACCAGCAAATGGTGTATTTTCAGGTTTTATTACTGTACCATGAAATCCCTGAATGTAAAGTTTGTTACTAAAGTTTGGAGAGAAGAGTCTGACCCCCACCTTCCTCCATTCTCCTTTCATGTAGCTGTAGAGAGAGACAAGCTCTCCCCTGAGCTTCCTTTTCTCCAAGATGAACAGCCCCAGTTCCCTCAATCTCTCCTCATAGGATTTGTACTCTAGGCCCTTTACCAGCTTTGTTGCCCTTTGGACACGCTCTGGCACCTCAAGGTGTTTCCTGTAGTGAAGGACCCATAATTGAACTCAGTTATTCAATGTGCAGCCTCACTGGTGCTGAGTACAGAGGGATGACCACTGCCCTGGCCCTGCTGGCCACACTATTGCTGATACAGGCCAGGATGCCATTGGTCTTCTTGACCACCTGGGCACAAGCTGAATCATATTCAGGTGACTGTCAACCAATGCTCCCACGTCCTTTGCCACTGGGCAGCTTTCCAGCCACTCTTCCTCAAGCCTGTAGTGTTGCATGGGGTTGTTGTGGTCCAAATGCAGGAACCAACACTGAGCCTTGTTGAATCTCATACCATTGGTCTCGGCCCATTGATCCAGGCTGTCCAGATCCCTCTGCAAAGCCTTCCTATCTTTCAGTAGATCCGCACTCCTGATATTAAACAGAACTAGCACCACTACTGAGCACTTGTGACCAGCCACCTGTTGGATTTAACTCCATTTTCACCACTTCTGGGGCCTAGCCACTCAGCTAGGGTTTTACCCAGTGTAGAGTATACCCATCCAATCCATGATCAGCCAGTTTCCCCAGGAGAATGCTGTGGGAAACAGTATCAAAGGCTTTACCAAAGTCCAAGTGGACAACACCCACAGCTTTTGCCTCATCCACTAAGCAGGTTACTTTGTCAAAGAAGAAGATCAAGTTAATCAAGAAGGATCTGCCTTTCATGAGCCCATGATGATGGTGTCTGATCATCTGATTGTCCTGTATGTGCCACGTGATGGTACTTGAGATGATCTGCTCCATTACCTTTCTCTGTTAATGAACTGCTAAGCCTACAACAGCTGCAGCAAAAAAATGGTTTTGTTCCGTGGTTTTGTTTATCAATTTAGGCTTACATGGTCATTGCACAGGAATATAGACCAACCAACTGCTCTTCATCCAAAGCAGTTAGAAATGGTAAGACATGGATAAACAGCATGACTGACAAGATTTTTCTCAAAATTTTGATCTTATTTAACCAAATAATCACATATAAAAATAACACTATTGCCTGAACAAATTCTTAAGGGTAGTAGAATTTTCATTTTCTAAAAATGTAGGTTAGGGTGTGTGTGCGTAAAATGTAAAACACATTTTGAAATTGTAATGTGAAATATTGTTGTATAATTCTTTTCCCTTCTGATTTATTGTTCCAGTGCTGATATCTGTCTATAGCATCTTCAGTTAGCCATGCATTGTGATATGCTATTTTTTTAATTTCATGATCTTGCTATGGATTTGGTAGTCTTTATATATGGTGTGCTATCAATGTCAATGTAAACTTAAAACAGTTTAAAAAAACAGTCTCCCTGCCAGCATGTATTTTGGAAACACAATACTGAATATACTAGTAGGCAAAAGCAATTCTTCCTTGGTGAAATAACAGCAGAAAAAAGCTACTTTTAAAACCCAAGTTACTGGGAAAAGCAAAGTGGTTAAAAGATGGTGGTGGATAACTGAATTACCTTTCATACAACACTATGTGCCACAAGGCTAAATAAGTGAGATGTGTGATTCCTGTGGTGTTACAGTGGATGAGTTCATGCCAGTGATTCTGAATAGCATTTCCTCACATCTGCTCCTTCTTTTTCTGTTTGCCAAAAGTTTTGGAAGATATTGTTTGAAACCACTTAAAAACTTGCATTCTTTTTTATATAAACCTTTTTCACATTAATGGTCTATTTAAACATGACACGGTCTGTCATAACTCAGACTTCAGTCTGGTTTTCCTGTGATTTGTCTCATAACACTGTGATTTTTTTTCTGGGAGAGACAGCTTGCAAATAAGTGATCTTCATGGATGAAGGTAACTGTTTGTCCTGGTAAATAATAGGAAAATCATGGAGAAAAACCGCAATAGCTAGCTTTTTGAAAAAGGGGAAAACCAACTCTCCCTTAAACCTGAACAGAAAATTTTGATTAAGGTATTTGTCCCAAGGGCAAGAAGAGTCCAAACAAATAACCCTGATTATACAAGGAAAATATTTAGGCTCATGTGATGGTAGTAAACTAATAATTTTAAATAAATTTAACATTTTACACTCTTTTATGAACTACATCAGGTATCTTAGTGTTCTAATAACTCCCATTTTACCGCTTCTTTGCTACAGTTCACTGAACTATAAAGATATGCTGTATTCCTGTGCACCAGCTCTTTCCTTGCCTTATATATGGCCAAGTTGTCTCCCTTGACCCCTATATTTCAGGTTATGTACAGCTTTTTTTTCCATTGTCTACTACACACTAAAGACCTTAATACACACTAAGAATCTTGGATTGGGGCTTTTTTTCCGGAATGTATATGTATTTTCAATTGTCTTGAGACATTTGTTTGTTCATAGTATCAGATTCTGGAATTCAATTGCTTTTCATCATCCGAAATTCTGATTTAAATATGTTGAGAACAGGGTACTCAGATTGCCCAGGTACTTTTATGTGTGGACTGCAAGGTTTAATTTAAAATGTATGGGTCTTCAGTGAATTCCTGTCTGTTTTTTAAAGACTGGAGGTAACCTTTCAGTGCACACACAGATGTTATATCTCTGTCAGTATTTAAGATAAAAGGGGTATAAATATTTTCTTTGCATGACTGTACAGGAAGACAGCTTCTGGCAGCCCTGCCTATTCTTTTGACACAATAGCAGTGGCAATACCTAAGGCAGGGTCTGATAACAAGGATCCTCAATATGGGTCTTTCACACTATATTATTACTTTTTCTATAAATGCCTTAACAAAAGAGATTGGCTGTGAGTGCCCATAAATCAGAAGAGTAGGAAGAGTAGGAAAGATTCTTCAGCTGTATTATTACTATATTACAACTAGACAACTAGTTTTGTGTATGGGTTGTATAACTTAAAGCATGTATAACTCAACAACCCTTTATGGAACTGTGATTTCTGTATAGCACTTGTGTTCTAGCAAAGCATGTCATATGACTAGTTAGATTGGAAATAACAGCTGAAACAGGTAACCTAGCTTTAAATTTTATTGGCAGTAAGAGTTCAGGCATGTTCAACTGAAATCAGCCTGCTAACTTAATTTGTAAAATGCCTGTTATGTTGACTTAGCTGCTGTTTTAGCTACAGTATGTTAAGAAAGTGCGCTTGTTTGTTTTTCTGGTTTTGTTACGCAGTGTGGACTTACTCTGTGACTGAAGATCAGACAGAGTAGATGAGACAAAGGGAAAGACTGTGAGAGATCCTAAGGTCCTAAGAGTTCAAATTTATGTAACTATGTAGTGTGCAACTAGGGAAATAGTGTACCATTTCTGTTAGATTTTTTAAAAATTTCGTCTCACATGGTAAGTTCTCTTGTGGAGATTTTTTTTTGTTTTTAACAGTCTTAACTTCAGATAGAAGAAAATAAAGAAGATACTGCTTTCAGTAAAATAAAACTCCTGTCAGGTCATATTTACGGCACTTGTATTCATAAGGAAAATAAATAGACTTTGGGAGCACCTGAAGTGACCTGTAATGACTTGTGGGCTGCTGCCAGAGCGATAGAAGGAACAGCCATCAGAGAGCCTCTTTCTCTCACTACAGCTTGTACCTGTCTATCAGAGATGAGTATATTTGGGAAAGCAGCTATTTACATCATCCGGAGCAGAGATGCTGAAAAAGGTGGCCCATCTGCATTTCTGATTCTATAAATAGAAAAATAACAAATGAATATTCTTTTGGAAATGCTTTTCATGACAGCTAAAATCCCCAAACTTATTAATGCTTAACTAATCATACTGAAATATTGAGCTAGTTTACCGGGACACACATGCCAGCAGAAGTCTCAGTACAAGCACAAATTCAACATAAGTCTTACAGAATCACTAAGTGCAGGATGTATGGGAAAGAACAAGGCAGTTGAAGCCGAAATGTTCTTCCTTCTGAGCATGCGTCCAGAAAACTCTGTTGTGGTAAAGATATCAACAATAAGAAAATGACCAAAGTGGCAAACTGATTTTCATAGCAGAGTAATTTCTTTGCCAGCTCCCATAAAGCTTCCAGAGGGTTAGTGATGAAGTGTTTTGTGTACCAAATATTTAAAGGTAGACACGCGTGTTAATATGGAGAAATATTTTTATTTTTTTTAAATGAAGAATTAAAACTATTTTGCAAGGTTTTTCAAAATTTCCTGTTAAATGGAATGAAGCTCTCATCCCTCATATATTAAGTTCATTCGTTCTGTGGTATTTCCTGAACCACAAGAAGAAGTGTTTCAGCTTCCATCTGGATGCATTTCAGAAAAATGTCAAAGACACTGACCAGGCCTTAATGTGGATGAGGTTAGTGGAAAAGAGATTTCATAATCATACAAATATTCTCTATTACAGCAAATTTCACAGTCTAATACAACTTATAGTAAAATTTCCACCTGAATTATCAAGATTCATTCTATGCAGATATTAAAACATTCACAAATAGATGTACAGTTGCTGATGCATATCATTGGTGGATATACATGAATCTTCTCTATTGTAACTTTCATTAGAAAGCATTTCTAGGACTGATATTAAGGAAAAATATATGCTAGACACTTTATTTCTTTCTTTTTCAATGGTTGTATAGAAAAATGGTATTGAAAAAATGGAAAATAAATAATTTGTTTTATATATCCCTAAAATAATCTTGTCATGGGTCTTTCCTTTCTCTTTTGGAATTCCTAGTAGTCTTTCCAAGATGAAGGTAAAAACTAGCCCTAGAAGACCTCATCTTTTACTTGTATTATTGGGACTTACCACAGAAGTTAAACTTAACCACAAAACTTCCAGAAAGAATCCTAAAAAATCCCAGAATCTAGCTTTAACAAATATTAGGTGTGACTTTGCAGCATTTCTTCTTTATGACCTCATGGTAATTTCAGTACAGGATTCTTATTCCTCCTGTTAATCTCTACTGTATGCAAATGGACAATGTAGGATACCTTTCTCTCCAACTGATGTGTTAAAGACACCCTCAGAGAAAAAGCATGGTTAAAAATATCTAATAATTCGAGGGTTCAGCAATGGAAGCATTAGCTGAAATTGCCACTACAAATATTTTCTTAACTTGCTTTTCCAGCTGGCTTAGATTCTTCATTTTAGCTCTGTGGAAATCAGGTTCATCTTGACCTGAAATGCATTGATGAATTCCTGGCCTATTTGTTATTACAAATGGTTATTTTTTAGAGGAAAAACAGTGGCAAGGAGTAACGTCACAGAAATGTTATCTTAGGTGTGATAGACTGTGTGAAATCCAGATTTGGGTGAAATTTTAACCTTTTGTTTTCACTGAAAGGTAGGAGCATTTAAATTCTACAGACTTCTATTAATTATTTTCACTTTTCTTTAAAAAGCCCCTCTGTGTTCTGTAATAAATTTTGTAGGTCTCAAAAACCAGCTATGTGGACTATGTGGGCTATGCGGAAGAAATTCTTTACGTAAGGGTGGTGAGGCACTGGAATGGGTTGCCCAGGGAAATTGTGAATACTCCATCCCTGGTGGTGTTCAGGGCCAGCTTGGACAGAGCCTTGGGTGACATGGTTTAGTGTGAGGTGTCCCTGCCCATGGCAGGGGGGTTGGAACTAGATGATCTTAAGGTCCTTTCCAACCTTAACTATTCTATGATTCTATGTATGGTGTTTTTCCTAGTATTTCATCAGGCTCATTATTAACATTGGATGTATCAAAGGAATAGCCAAAATAAAACAAACTAACAGCTGTGGGGATGCACATTCCTGTATACTGGCAGGCTACTTTGCAAATTGCAGTTTTTACCTAAGCTCCTTAAAACTTGTCTTTTGAAAAAGACCCAACCAACTTATCTGTGTTTTTTCAAAGCTTTTAAACTTTTTTCTCCCCGTACATTATGCGCAGAAACACAGTACGAAATCTTGCAGGCCAAAAGACTGCATTAGAATCTTGAAGGGCAGAAGAAATATGCTTGAAGTATTTAAAAAATTGAGAGCTACAATCACACCGGTTTCCCCAGTAAAAGAGAGTTAATGGGAAGCTGAAGCAAACTCAGAGGGCCATGTAGTTGGCTGTGGTGCTAGAAAACATGGCATGAGAAGAGTGGCAGTTTGATCAGTCCATAGGAGAGAAGAAGGTCAATGGGCCTGAAGTCCTCCACTGCTTAAGGGAGGTTGTGGGGAAAGCAGGGACAGAGGCATGCAGGGAAGGGGCAGGAGGCAGAAGTCACAAACTGCAGTGGCGGGAAATTCCTTTGAGATAAATGAAAAACAAACAGAACATATGATGGTCTGGAGGTCATCCTTTCCCACCCCTTGCTCATAGCAGGGTTATCTCAAAGCTAGAGAGGGTTGCCATGTCCAATTGTGTTTTGAAAATCTCCAAGCATGGTATCATGACAACTTATTAAATGTTTGTGTGTATAATATAAATAATGCTAAAGCTGTAGAATTATTTTAGAAAATATACATAAACAACACAATGGAGAAAACTGGTACAAATTAGTGACCTTTGAAAAATTAGCTGTTCATATAACAATGTATTTTTTTACAATCAAAACTTTTCTGAATCACAGAGGCATTTAAATTACTTTTGGATTTGCTACTGTTTCTAATTACTTGAACTAATAACTTTGAAACATGGCTGGGTGCATTTTCCCAAAGGCATTGTATCTTAAACCTTGTTTGACAAAGGCTGAACATGTTTTCTTATTAAGCAGAAAGGCTTAAATACTACTTAGCCCTCCGCATGAGAAAAAAAAAAAAACAACCAACCAAAAATATTTGGGGTAGGAATTAAAAAAAAATATTTAAGTTATGCAAAATTCTTCAAGTTGTGCAAACAAGGACATTATTTAAATTACTCTTGTAATAAAGAGACATTAATTTTCTTTAAAAATCGATGCATCCAAACCATGATGTGTATCAAAACCATAAGCCACTTATCTAAGTACAATTAGAAATGTACTTTTGGAAACTCCTGAATTTGAATTTTCATGCCAATGGCCTCTGACATTACTTTGGTTACTCTGAAGTCTTCAATGAATGTTCCCCATATTGCTCACTGGGGCTGGGCCTCTGGATCTGTGGGGAACTCAGAGGAGAACAGTGAAACTTTTACTATTGGACTGACAAGCTAGCTGATCTGACCAACTGCTTCATTCTCTTGGATCCTTTGCTAAGCTCTCACATCACAGTGTTTGTGAGTAATGTTTCACACCATCTCCAGTTGGCTCTGAGATCATGTCCCATTCTGGCAGGCGATGTCCCAGCCTCTATTATTCATGCCTTCAACATCTCTTGGCTAGAGTATAGTTGTGTGATAAACCTGGGCATGACGCCTACAGCACTTAGGAAACTCCAACTAATAGAAAAGGCTGGAACACATCTCCACAGGCACACTGGCTGCCATGGGTCCACTGTGCTCACTACAGAGATTTCCCATGGAATTTCAGCTCAGGTTCAAATTACTTTTGTACTATAAAAAAAAAAAAAAATTGCAATTCTGTAATGAAGTTTGTGATTGATCCAGTACTTAAATGGGGCCTAGAAGAAAGCTGGAGAAACACTTTTTATGAGGGCATGTAATGATAAACAAGGGATAATGGCTTTAAACTGAAAGAGGGTAGATTTAGATTAAACATTAGGAATACATAAATTCTTCCCTCTGAGGGTGGTGGGACACTGACACAGGTTGCCCAGAGAAGCTGTGGCTGTCGCACCCCTGTCAGTGTTCAAGGCCATGTTGGAAAGGACTTGGAGCAACCTGGTCTAGTGGAAGGTGTCTCTTCCCATGGCAGGGGGGTTGGAACTGAATGACCTTTAAGGTCCTTTCCAACCCAAACTCTTTTATGATTCTATTCAATAATTCTATGATTTCAAGATCTGCTCTTTCACGATGGACCGTGCATTGTAAGTGGGACAAAGCTTCTCTCTTGAGCCTTCTTGTGATTTCAACTGAGACTTAGGGATCCTGCATGGACAAAAGAACATCACTAGTTTCTCTCCCTTACCTCCAAGCTCTTCTTCACTTTGTCTTTTTTAATGTAAACGCATAATAGCTTTCCTAATCCTAAAGTTTTAATAGTAACAGAGCCCAACTCTTTCTGGAAAGAATGAGAAAATAGAAATAATGCAAGAGATGCACAGTTCTATTTCTTACTGCAAAGCAGGAGGTCAGGAAGTGAGTGAGGTGCAACCAGGAGGACCTATGTGGTGGACCAGATTGAACACACACAGCAAATAGCAAGTTCAGAGTTAAACTTGTGGCTTTCTTTTGAACAGATATAGTTAAAAGGCAGTGGCTAAATCAATGGAAAATATTTTCTGAGTTTCCTGAAAAATTTTCTTGTCTGCTACAACAGAAACAGTTGATTAAATCAGAGAAATATTTTAAGGTTTTAATTCATCAATTTACCCAGGCATCTAAGTCCATTCCTATTTAATAAAGCATGTGAGTATTTTAGTGTTTCGTGTCTACTTTCCTATTCATGTTGGCCATGTGAGAAGAATTCCTGGATGCTAACACAAGAAGGAAGTAAGTTTCAGAATTTTCTGCTATGGAAGCAGGATATCTAATAAGTTAATGCAAATACAAAATTGGACAAACGAAAAATGCTTCACTAGTCCCTCTGAAGTAAAGAACTAGTCCTGAGAGCAGAACTGAAGGAGCTTGCAACTTATATAGCTTGGATTCCTAATAAAGAAGAGATTATGGCAACAAAAATAGCTAACGAATGTGCTGGTAAGAGCAGTTATTGAGGGAAATCATCAAAAGATTGTCCTGGTTTTGTTTGGTATAGAGTTAATTTTCTTACTAGCAGCTGGTGCAGTGCTGTGTTTTGGCTTTAGTCTGAAAACAGTGCTGATAACACACCAATGTTTTTGTTGTTGCTAAGTAGCACTTACCCTGATGAAGGACTTTTCAGTCTCATACTCTGCCAGTGAGGAGAGGCAAGGAAAGCAGGGAGGCATCAGAGTCAGAACATCTGACACAAACTAGCCAAAGGGGTATTCCATAGCACAGCATGTCATGCCCAGTATATAAAGTAGGGGACGTTACCTGGAAGGGACCAATCACTGCTTTGTCTGGCTGGGTATTGGTCAGCAGGTGATGAGCAATTGTATTGTGCATCATTTGTGTTTGTTGTTTGGTTTTCCTTTCCCCTTCTAGTTTTATAGTCTCTCCCCTTGTTATTCCCAATATCATTATAATTATTATTATTATTATATTGTACTTCAGTTATTAAACTGTTCTTATCTCAACCCATGGGTTCTACATTCCTTTGATTCTACTCTCCATCCCATTCAGTGCAGGGGGAAGTAGGGTGTGAGTGAGTGGCTGCGTGGGACTTAGCTACTAGCTGGGATTAAACTACAACAGGGGTTTATACCATCTTCTTAGGCACCTTTGCTGGTGCCTGAGATAGCTGAGCTAGGAAAGCGGAAAACTGCAGCTGGGTCACAAAGCCAG
This sequence comes from Psilopsiagon aurifrons, assembly GCA_025447955.1. Taxonomy (NCBI): domain Eukaryota; kingdom Metazoa; phylum Chordata; class Aves; order Psittaciformes; family Psittacidae; genus Psilopsiagon; species Psilopsiagon aurifrons. The sequence goes on from JAOEHY010021861.1 coordinate 10,505, forward strand.
CTTTCAAATGCAAGTGTTATTAATATTATAAAGGAATACATGTGAAAAGGAAAGCAGGATATGATGCCTTGACAACACCAAAAACCTGTTCAACATATTATTTTCCCTAGACTCAAGCATTCTGTGCTCCAGCTGCGAAGGAATTTAAGGCATTACAACAGCTAAAAAGGCAGCTGTATAGGTCTGTACGTAGGTACATTTCAGGTTCAAAAGAACTATTTTCTTTAAATGCGATATTGAATTCAGTGGGAAATGACGGAACTATTCTGATTTTAGGAAACAAAGGAGTTTTGTAATGAATTTGTGGCTCTGCAGTACACTGAGGTTGCATGCACTTCTATTGTCAACATTTCAATAAGGTCTTTCAGCTCCCTAAAATAATTCTGATTGCTCCATTCAAATGTTTTTTCCATCTAACTTTCTAGTCAGTGTGTCAAAAGGGAACTCCAGCCATTATTAACGAAAATGATGAACCTGTTACCTGACAAAGCAATTCTATTTTACTATTTCACATGGGTCAGAAGAACACAGCTCAGCTGTAAATTTCACTTTTTCACATGTCAGCGTGAAAATCACATTGTCAGTGAAAATAAACCACCTGCAGAAGCTTTGAAGCTTGCTATCTGGAAGCCTATGCATTGGTATAAATTAAATGTATTATGACAAAAAATCAATTTAGGAGTTCAGTAGTTCAGTCATGAATGTAGCAGATCATGCAGATAACTGCATCTCCTTTCTTCACCCTGGACAGACCACCTGTGTGTCATCCAATAGATGGAGTATGTCAGGGGTAATTTGGTCAGTGTCTCTGTTCTTTTGAATCATGTGGTTATTTAGCATGTTATTATATTCCTCTTCTATGTAAAACAGTGGTGTGGGTACCTCAAGGATGATTAGCCTTGATGAAGCAAAAGACATACATAACTGCAGATGAAAAATGAGATAGTTAATACAGATGCACACTGAGGTAAATGCTAGCATAGATACTGTTTTCATTGACCTTGTGCTCTTCAGGGCCTTTGCACAGAACGCTTTCACTGTTTCCTATAAAAGCTATTTGTCACTCAGTAACAAATCGGTGGTCAGACTATTTTTTCTTTCTTCATTGTTCTTTATTTATAACTTGATGCATAAACTACACAGGAATTTTCCAAACATAAAGACAAGAACTATTGCTTCATACCCTTGAGCATCTAAAATAACAAATATATTTGGAAATGCTCTAAATATACTAAATTCCAGATGACAGCATTAGATCATTTCTATTGTGAATTCCATTGTTTGTGTTCCTAAGTATAAATAATATGAAGTAGTATGAGTACAAATAATATCATGATCATGTACTAGCTCATTGCTGGCAAACAGGATTGTCAGACTGCCTTACTAAGGCTACAGCCATACTTTTCCCCTTGGATACCCTCCATTTACAGAAGAGCAAGTCCTATATTTATCTGTTCTGACAACACTCAGCACAGCACCCAGTGGCTCCAGGAGCTGGCCTCTGGACTGGCAGGGGATGTCTGTTATGAGCAGATTTATTAATGTAATTCCTCTCATGCTTTAACAAAACATTTCCCTGTGAGATGTTCAAAACACTCTAAAAGGCTGATATACACTTTCTCCAAAATGGGAGAAAAAACTACACAGAAGATTTTTGTGAATCAGGTTTTTTGCTATGTCCTTTTTGAGTCATGCAATAACATAGAAGATATGGATGTACATGGTTGCAAAAGGTACAACTTCAGAGGCAAAAAACAAATCTTTCTTCTCAAGAAGTTGCATTACTCCACTGGCCTTCATGAGCTTTCATCACTTCCAGACACCGTCGCAGATATTAGAGCACTTCTGAGGAGCTCATTAGGACTTCCAGTCTCATACAAACTATATTCCTATATTGTGTATAGTGGCTTTTGCTTTAAATTATGTGTTTCATGTGAGTATTCCTGTATAGGAAAACCACGTGTAAACATTACTGAACCACATCCACCTGTGTCTGCAGGACACACTCACAAAACAACCAGTGTCAATTCCCAAAGAAACTCCTAGGTTTTCCAGAACTGTTGTGCCATTTCAATTCTTAGCTACAAATTAGACACGAAAGTGAAAGGGAAAAGAAAGGCAAGTAAGGGTGGTAGAGAAGAGATAAAATGGAGTAACAATAACACTTGGTGTTCGTGAGGGCTCTTATTAAGAGACAGAAGGAAAACCATAAGACAGAAACCTGATCAAAAAATTCAGTGAAAAACCCAAGCACATAAAATGGAAAGAAGAGCAAAGAAAACACAGTTGGGGGACCAGAGTTCAATCAAATTGAGGTACAAAACATCTGAAGGAAAACAGTGGCTTAAAAGGCGAATGCATAATATTTTCCTGTGGGTCCATGTCAAGACCCACCACCAGAGTTTGCCATAATTTTCATAATTTTGAACACAATTTTTGGAATCCTAATGAATTTTGAATTATTTTCCAGGGACAAAAATTATAAAACTAACAATAGAAATGAGGCTGCTCTGAGGATTGGTCTCCCTCTAACTGCAAAACAAAATAATAAAGATCCCAAAAGGTCATGTTTTTTAAAAAACATTAATCTTCAAAGAAGTTTCACACTAAAAGCATGAAAAACTTGTAGTGTGATAGAGAAAAAAGGTGTAGAGATTTTCTTTTTCCCTACAAATAGCTCCTGAGACAGAAATAGACTGTTAATTCGAAATTTAAAGAAGGGTGCCAAGTTTAATCACTGTGCATAACTCCATCTGGAACTTCATCTCGTGCCATATACATGTTTTTTGAAATGTCTGATGTCAGGTGAATCTAAACACTCTGGGAAACTGTATTCTGAGTAAACAACATCTTAATTTGTAACTATCAGACATCCAAAGAGTTCTCTGAGATTCTAACTAGCAAGTTCATTTCATAAGGTATGATGCTACAGGGAGGCACTCCTGTTTGCCATCGAATATTTTTGGTGGGATTTTTTTTCCATTGGTTATAACTATTGTAATTTCGTTCTGAACAGATAATGCAGTGTATTGTATTGCAGTGTAATGTGCAGAGTTAAGGGCAGGATGGAGAGAATGACGACAGAAAAAAATAAAGTCAGTTTGATGCTCTTCCCACTGAAAAAAAGTCTAATTACTTGCCTAGACCTTAGACCATTCTCTCTAATTTTGCTCAACTGTTCTATTGACGTCAATGGAAATTCTAAATGTAGAAGGAAGACAGAATGCAGCTTATTGTAATTTTGGAGCATAACAAAATATAAACCAGGCATTTACAAAATATTTCTAATTGAAATCATTACAAAACACATAATTTTTGGTAGGCTTTCACAAACACGAAGGTAAGAGGCACTCAAACTGGTAAACATAATTCAGTGCAAAATAATATAATAATATATATTTGTATTTTTAAAGTTTTAAAAGCATTGGCTGTATATCTTTCCTTTGCAAATAGCAGCCAAGAATTGTCAGATGAAAGATGCATGTTATGTTTGCTAATGTGCGCATATTAATAACTTCTTTTATAAGGTTATTTAAAAAAATTAAAAAAAAAGAGAGTTCAAACTGCCACATGAAAAACAACTCAAGAAGATAAATCAAATGGACACAACAGATATTAAATAATTACAAAAAAAGATGTTATGAGTCATTAATCAGCTTAAGTGGTTTTAATCTGATTGCTGTGTTGGTTAATATGTCTATGCCTGGAACTCTTACAACATAAAAAGTAAATGGAATCGGAGAGATAAATCATTTATATATATCTGTTTCCAGCCAAACTTCATCCAAATTCCAGAAAGGAGACAGATTTTGATCTTATTGTGACCCTGACTGTGAATGCGCATAAGCTGATTTCTTGGAAGTTGTTTTCAATTGTCTTTTTGGTATGTGGCAGATGAGTGCTGGATGAAAAAAAAAATAGAAAATACTGAACTTTGTTTTACTATTCAGTGGCACACTGTCTCTATCAGAAATTTATAACCTACCAATAATCTTTCTAAGAAGACCTTATGAATGGAGCCATGCCCAGACTTCCAGGTGGGTTGCCCATTCAGTCAAATGAAAAGGCTTTAGGATGTGGGAGTTCCTAAGCTAATGATGATTTAGGATGGAATATGGGCAGGAAAAGACTTTTCAGATCAAGGTAACTGTTTTGCAACTGCAAGGAGCTATGATGCTTAGTCTAGATGCCACTGCCTCTTCCGCAGACTTTGTCTGACCCTTCTATGCAGCAAAAAAGAATCTGCTTGCAAAATACCAGAGAACACAAGTTTGACAACATGCTCTGTGAAGCCAGTAGTAGCTTTCAAGTGACACTACAACAGTCCTCCAAGAAAGACTTTGGTGGACCTGCCCAGAGCCTGGTGAAGAATGGATTGCTTACTTTAAAAGAAAAGGTAAAAATATAAATATGAAAATATCCATTTTCTGCCACAGCAGGCTGGGAGAGAATTCCATCTTGAGTGCCTTTCTGATGTTGGGTATATCATTAGCAAGATCCATTTATTTGGTGTTGGAAGGATTTCTAACCATCAGTAGATGATATAAGTCCTGATTAAGCAAAACACAGCAAAACTATAAATACTTTTTAACTAAACATATAGTTGTTCAGATTACAGTGGAGCTGAGTATGAACAGATTGCTGTTGCTGGCACTGTTTACCATCTCTGTCCTGCATGTACTACTGCATCTACTCAACATCTTGGCAATGACAACCTTTTCCACCACATGAAGAAGGTACATGCAACTCAATGTTTCCAAAGCATTCTCAATGGAAGAATTTGCTTATGTGCATGGGCCCCAAATAAATTTGTTTCCTTGGTGAAAATGATACACCCCATGGTCTCAGAAACCTGGGATTTGCGATTAGTTTTTTAAAAACACTTCTTGGTTATGATGATTATCCTTGATTGGACAATAAGCCACCTGCTGTATTTGACCTTGCTTAGAGCAGGGTTGAACTAGATGAGTGAGTGAGCTCGGAGCACAGAGAGCTTTGAGTGTAGAGAGTGGTGAGGGGAGGGTGCACAATAGGCAGGGCTGCACTCTGTGTGCCCTGGTGCAGGTCCTCCTGCAGCAGGAGTCTGAGCTGTGGGACATTGTTAAGAGGCTGAAAGATGTCAGGGATGCTGAAAGGAAGCAGCACTGCTTGATGCAGGACCAGACTGTGCAGAGGCCTCTAGCATTCCCATGGTGGGAAGAAGGAGGCTGCTAACCCAGGAAGCTGGAGGTGCAGCTTTAATTATTATTACAGAGGCATATATAAACATTTACTGCTCATGTACATATACATGTCTGTGTGCTCAGGTACAGATTTGTTTCGCATGGAGCCTGAAGAAACATGAGTCACCATCATATCCTGCTGACTACCATGGCTTTGGAATCTCTAGAAAATACAAACAGGGATGTTATCATAAAGAGGTGAGTTACCAAAAGGGCTAAAGGAGCCTGTGCGATACTCAGAGGGGGGAAATCCAAGGCTATCGGAACCTGTGGTTTTTGGTGCTGTGGGAGGAACGCTCCCCTGCATTTTGCTTGCCAAAGGAAACTGAATGCCTTGCTGCTCTGACAGACTCCCCTTTGTGAGGCGGTAGGCCAGATTTCCCATTCACATTGGGCGTGATTCCCTCCTTCATCCTCAGTATGTAATGGTGATGGAAATGATGAGACAATATGTAAATGCCAGGAGAATTTTTGTCCACATCCAAATAAAATTTAACTTAATCTAACTGCTCTCTGGCTGTATCTCATTAAAACTAAGCTGTACTGAACATCCAGAAATGTTTAGCAATGTCAAAAATTTAATTACTATTTAGCGGGAATGAAAATACACATGTAAGTGGTACAATTTTCAGGGAAAGTCAGCCTTTGGATGGTGTGCTAATAAAGACTGGGTGATATTTGACATTTATTGTGTAAAGAGAAATGCATTACAGAATGGAAAATAAAACCTTTGTTAAGCATGAGCAAAGGTGCAGAATTAAGTAGGCAGATACACTGGAAGTCATAATTTCACTCAACTCATGTTACTAGACACAGGAGTGAATTTTCTCCAAAACACTGAAATGACTGAAAGATCCCTTAGCCTCAGCATTCCTTTGTTGTTTAGTAAACCACTGTGAAGTCTATTGCATAATGTGCCCCTCATCCTTTTCTAGTAGTTTGTCTTCGCAGGGAATAATTGCCTCTTTGCTCCAGATAAGTTTAAATAGAAGCTGCAACCAAAAATATAAGAAAGTATAAAACATCAGCTCTTTGAAAAACTAGTGAACTTCTTATCTCAAGATATAAAGTCTAAACCAGGACACCACAAATTAGAAGGCATGTGTTTTGATCTGACATATTTTGATGATTTATGTCAAAGTTTTGCATCCCAGACCCCTGTTTCCTTCAACACATTCACTCCTTGCCTTTACTCAGATGACTGTTTTGCCTTAAATGTATCCACTGTTGAAGAAAGAGCTTGTGGCTCAGGAATGCCTGGGGGTCCTGCAGCTGGATTCAGGAAAGTCACTTTACCAGTTGCCTTCTTGAACTATTTGCCAGCTAATAAAGTACTTTTCTGTTTCAGTTTTCATTTAATGTGAGAAAGGAATTATGTCACTAGATTTACTGGGCAGTTGAAGACTCGAAGAAAGCAATCAGAAGTAGCCACTGACCTGAGGACCTAAATTTAAATGAAAGGTAAATCCAAAGTTCTCTGGGGGAACTTGAGACAATAACAGGCATGTACATTGCATCAGCGTTCCAAGAAGAGCATGTGATTTTAAAATATAGAAGACCTCTAATCTCAGAATCCTTCAATGTGGCTTTCAAATTAATCTGAAAAACATAAACTGATAATCTTAATAATAATATGGCAAATCTGCTCTGGAACATATTAATATTTTTTCATTACTTAGAGGAAAGTCATGCTCTATCATTATTGTGTTAACCTGCATTCGCAGAATTCTTTGGTCTTCTTCTTAAGTTTCTTTCCCTTTTCTGTAGTCCTTAATCACTGGGCAGCTAAGCATGTAAATATTCCTTTGCAAATACAGCACAGTGTATATCGGCCTCGTTTATGGTAACTGCTCACACAGGAACAATGATGCTGTTGTGATCATATAATCTATGTTCAGATCTCAGCCTTGAGAACTAGACTCCCAGGAGGTGTTTCAGTGCTACTATCATTCTTTTAGTAGTTTGTTCTGTTCCACTTCTACTAACACTTAAGGTAGATGGTCACAGCATTATGTCATCTCCTTGGAGGAAATTAAAACAATGGTACAAGAACAAGTCCATATGATTGGTCAGAAATTATTTTGAATTATTTTTACATACTATTCTATAGTTGATGCAGGATTGGATTTTGCTGCTGCAGCTTGTATGCATGTCCTGGGTTCGGCAGTAGCAGTCGTTTTTCTCCTTCTTGGTAGCCGGTGTGGAGCTGTGTTGGTTTTTTTTTTCC
>JAOEHY010021863.1:0-48262 GCA_025447955.1 Psilopsiagon aurifrons
CTCTGCTCGCGGCTGAGCTCGGTGATGCGCGCATCGATCTGCGCGAGCAAGTCGCTTGAGCCGTTGTACCGCGTGTCTGTGGCACGCAGCAGCTCCATGCTCTCGGCGCGGCGCTGCTCGGCACACTCCGCCCACCCGCGGCTTCTTGTTCGCCCCTCGACGGGCCGCCTCCATTTCCACTCGTGGGGCCCCCGCAGAGCTGACCCTGTCCCGGCCAGGACGGGGAAGACACGGCGGCCATGTCGCGGAACCCCGGCGTGGCGGCGCGGCTGCTGGCTCTACTGGTGAGTCCGGGCCCCGACGGGACGTGCTGCTTAGGGAGAGGCACCGCCCGGCCCCGGCGCCGCGAGGCAGAGCTTTACCTGTAGGGGGTTGTCAGCCTTCCCGCCGCCGGCTACTTGGGGCTGGGAATGGGTTTTCTCCGTTGCTTTGGAAAGTAGAGAAAAGTGATCGTTGTTTGCAATCAGAAAGCAGGTAAAGGTAGAAAAACTCAATGCGAACGGTGTCTGGAACGGGTGGGGTTTTTTGAGACGCCGGGTGGAACGGAAACGCAGTGAGGAGTTTGTATTGTTTCCGTCTTCGTGCTGAACATATTATCTGTGTTGATGGATGGCATTACCTTAGCGAAGAAATAGCGCCATAAGGCAAAATGGGTCGTAAAGTTGAATTTAATAGAATTCCTTGTTGCCTTAGAGAAATTACACCGAATTCTTAATAATCCAAGACACTGCAGGCTTTGTTCTTCCCAGTCCTCACTATAGCCATAAGCCTTCAGACTTTCCATCTTATGAAATGCCTTTTCATGCTAAAAGTAAGGTTCATTTCATATCAAACTAAGAGCAAAACACCTGGTTTGATTTGGACTGATGGCTTCTATCTGATTCTGGATGCTTTACAGGGAGCTCTCCTTCACATCCGCGGCGTTGTTCGTTAGTTCTTCACCTTTCCAGGCAGGCAAAATGCCTGCAGGAGTCAGGCTGCTGCGGCTCAGATGAAGGTGAGGGTGGAGGCTGGGCCACAGGCTGCTCTGGGAAGCTGGGCAGGTTTTAGGAACAGCATATTGCGTGGTCAGGCTGGCGGCTGCTGTGTATCAGGACCTAGCTTCTGGAGCTTGACGTCCTTCAGTCAGTTGTTAGCTGGAGACCTGTTGTCCCAGCTGACCCATAACAGATGTAGATTTGCGGCTGGCCACAAGTTGTCCAGCAGCAGTTAACCCCATTCTTTGCTGCACATTGGGAGTTATGAATTGGTTGGAAAATGTTTTACCTTCATTTTGCCCAAAAGACCAATGGGAAGCATGCAGAGTGCTACTTGTAGAGGACCTACCACTAATTCTTTCTGTAATACCTGAAGCTACACCATTGCCAGTTCTGGGGGATTTGCACTCACTCAGGATGCTGTTGGTTTTGCCTGAAGAGAAAAATTGTTTTCCTGAATCCTCATCATCCTCAGACTCAGCTGAAGTGGGGACAGGGCACAATATACTAAGAATGAAGTTGTTTTGGTGCTTAAGTGCCTCATTGACCAGTAGAATATTAGAGCAAATAAAACTGCCTTTGTTGATGTCAGGAGAAAGGCAGTGCTGGACTTTGCCTTTTTGGTTTGCTTGGTATTTTTTTCCCTAATCTGGACAAAGCCATTCTTGTGGCAGGACGTCTGGTTGCCTGTTTGACAGCATCAAATGAGGGTCATTTATTTCTTATGACATGCAAAGATAGCCCTGATAACTTCAAAACCTTAAGGAACTGCTGAAACACAAAACCAGCTTCAGGAAGTAGTATCTTTCCCAGGCATCTTCTACCTTAGAAGCATGGAGAGCTGCTTTCCCCAGGTCCCTGCCTACAACACTTTTCCAGGTGTGTCTGGGCGTGCCAGGCAATAGTGCACCCGTAGGGTTGGGCTTTACCTGGCGTGTGTCCAGGTGTGCTCCCAGTGCCATGGGCATGGCTATTGAGGATTATTAGACTGGGAGGCTTCTTGATCGTATCTGAAGGGAGTGGACATCACATCTTCTGGAGAGGAAATGTTAGAATACTTCCTGTGTTTCAGTGAAGAGTTGACAGAAATTTATGAATCTTACTATGCGAGTAACGAAACCTATTTGTCTTCTTGGATTGTATTTCCTTGATGTTTGGAATGTCAGACAGGGTATGATGAAATTCAGTACAGAATTCATTAGATCACTATTGTAATGTCAGAGCCAATAGCAATTTACTTTCGAAATTCATAGAAACAAGTTAAATAAAAAAAAAAAAAAATAACCAAATAAGCCAACATGAACCTTAGTTGTAGAAAGAACAAAGGTGCAATGATTCCAAGCAGCCTCTCTTCTATCACCAGCAACACGTTGACACATGGTAGAAGTGTTTGCAAGCATCTATGCACTGATTCAACAACTTAATATTGTTCCAAAAGCAGGGGGAGGAGGGGGAAACCAGCACTATGGTCAGATATGAAATCAGGTTAGAAATATATGAGGTCTAGTATTTTATCCATCCTGTTGAACTAAAATGGTGTATTATTTTGGACACCAGACTTCAGAACAAAGTGAATCCACCCAGGAGAGACTAGACAAAGGCAAAAAAAGTTTGGGTAATCCTATTTTGTGATTCCTGAAGTGAGATTAATGAACTGGGTACTGAGAAAAGAAAGTGGGTAAGATGTATGCTAAGTTTTCAGATACATGGACAGTAATTGTGAAGAAAAGTGAACTACGCTGTTCAGTGAGGGCATTATTAATGTGGCAAAGAGGAAAGTGTGGTTTGAGGCTAAGACATTGAGGTACAGGTGTTTGAGTTTCTTTTATGGTAAATGGAGGTGCAGTGGATGCAGAATGCACATATGTGGTTGGATCAAATTGTGCTTTCGAAGCAAATCTTCAGAGTGTGTGAATCTGGTCCCTCCTGGGTGAAACTGCTGAGAGATGCATCTGCCTGCTTGTGGGTGTTTGGTCTGTGAAACTGGGCTAATTCTATTCTGAGGTAAATACCGCAAAACACAGGTCATGTAGTATTGCGTTCTCAGGAGCAACTGCTTTGCTCTACAAATCCTCTTGTGTTTGGTTTACAAACTGGGCATAGCTACAGTCAGTGGAGTCCAGAATAAAATAGATGTGGGCTGGCTTTGGGGCAAGTTGAACTGCTATTTGTCTGCATTGGCTATATTTCTGTTAATTATTACAGAAGTTTAGGCACTTAGCATTCATTTGGACATGCAGATTGGTATGCCTTAATCTGAAATTGGATCTCATCCGTACAGCAATATGATCAAATTGTAAAAAGCTAAAAATTAGGATAATAAAATGAGGGTATAAATTGAAAAAGACTTTCCATCTGTAAGACAATCTAGGCACTGCCTTAGGTTAGCTAGTGAGGCTATGGGGTCTCCATCCCTCTGTTTTAAGAACAGGTTATAAACAGTTGTCAGGAAGCACTTTAGGTGCAGTTCACCTGCCTCAGGGCCAGAAGATGGATTAGTAGATAACCTTGGATTGTCCCTTCAGCCTTTGTCTGTAAGTGTGGAAGATCTTCACTTGCCTGACTTCTTCACCCTAAACTGACTCAGAGATGGTGTGAGATCCAAATCTCCCAACACAGCATATGTGAATGACTATGTTTCTAGGACTTACTGTTCATAGAATCATAGAATGGTTAGGGCTGGAAAGGACCTTAAGATCATCTAGTTCCAACCACCCTGCCATGGGCAGGGATATTACACACTGTGGTATACATAGTGTAGCAAATGCAGGCACATACCTTCTTGCTTACTCAGTCATTATCTTTAACATATAAAACTAAGCTGTGCGTTCAAAGTCTGTCCTTTAGTCACGTCCTGACTGTACCTGGACGTGGATTTGGGCAAGAGCAGCATTGATATATGTGGCAGTCACTTCCTTCTTTCTCCTCTCTCTTGCCTGCTCCTGTTGCTTTCCTGTAGTGTCACATTCCATTTTCATAACTTCAGGCCTTAGGTTTCCCACCTTGTTTTCTGTAATCACCAAGTCAGACACTTCTGACAATGCCTTCTCAGTTCTGTGTCATCAGTGGGTGTCATCAACAGATGTCTAATTTTTGTGCCAAGGCTATGATCCACATCAGATGACAGGGCTTTCTTATTAAGCCAGTTAGTAGAAGGCAGCTCTAGGATATTAAAAAAAGGGAAAATTCAGAATTCAACATCTGTTGCATATGTGACTTTCCTCTTTTCCTTGAAGAAAATGTGATTGAAAAGTGCTTTTCCCTGTTTTAATTTTTGGAACCTTTACAAATTTTCAATATAAATGCATGATTCCCTTATATCATTGTTCCACATGTATTTATGCATCTCAAATAAAATTGCCATTCTTAAACACCTTTTGTAGATACCTTAGAAGTCCCTTATGAGATTGCCTATGGACTATAGATGAAAAAAGTACAAGAGCACAAGTATTTTTTACTGTCTTAGCAATAAAAGAATGTTTTGCAGCTGCTTTGCTACTAAGCAGACAAATTGATTTTTACTTTTACTTACCTTAATGGAAAGCTTTCTGTTTATAATGACTAAAGGGATTTTCTCTGCTTCATATGCATCTCAGTGGAAGACCTGCTTATTCCTGAACTTCAGACACTTTTGCTTATACTGCAGTGCTCAGGTTTCCAATACGAGGAAAATTCTCACTTTTTGCCTCTTGTTTCCATTCGGTATTGAGTCAGAAATACTTTTCCCTTCGGTTTATAACTAAGAACAAGCAAGGAAGGATGCTCACAATAACATCTTGGCAACTGTTCACCTTCTGAAAGGGATTCAGCTTCTGTTGGAAGACCTTTTCTAGGAGACAAAATTCTCCTGTCACTCACTGGTACAGTGTCATTAATCATAGAAATAAGGTTTTAAAATTTATTATAACTAATAAAACCAAATAAGACTACGAATATTCAGGAAAACAACTTGGTCTAAGGTGTAAGATCCTGCAGCCCTCACAGTGCATATCTGTGAGGGACTTAGGGCTTGTTGAGTTTTGTCTTCAGAATATTCATATTGGGACAATAACCATTTGGAAAAGAGTTGTGTTGTGCAAGTCGAAACAGCCTGCTACATTGCTCAACCCTGTCCACTGCCATTGCTACTTTGTGTGGGAAAGAGATAACGTCTCAGAAGAAAAGAAGCCGTCATCAATTCAGCAATCAAGGCTGAGTCAGAGGGATGAATAGGGAGAGAGCCCAGTCAACAGTCCAGAAACCAGTCAAAGAGAATATAGAGAAATAATCCCTGACTTTTTAGTAGGAATTCAACTTTTCTGAGCATGCTTTGCCTTAGGCATTAGTATTAAGAAACAATCAGTGAAGTAGTGAGATGTAGGTAGATGTGATAGGTTTGGAGAAGGATAACTCTGTCCTGTGCCTATACAAAGCTCAAGTTTTATTTGTTGGTTTCAAGTGTTGTAATAGCCTACTTTTTGATGTTATTATTTCCCAGTGCTTGGTTTTGCACTGTAAGTTTGGTTTTGCCCTTGGGTTTGTTGCTTGCAGAATCTTCTTGGCTCCTGGAGTGCAGAGGTAAACATAGGGTCTCTGGTAATTTAACTTGAGGCTTCAGTTCCCTCCAGCCAGGATGAGACACCTAGCTGGGGTGTTTAAGGGCATGCATAGTTGTCCTGAGATATACTCGTGCACTCAGAAATTGACAGTCCCAATATTGAATGCTGGCATGGAAGATTTTGTCAGAACAAGCATGATTTGCTTGCTAGATGCACATCTCTGCCGTCTTTAAGTAAGGGATGTATGTATGCTGTTTATCCTTCCAGCAAGGTGCAAAGTAGAGATCTGCTTCTGTCATGTACACGACAGCAGATGTTTTAATTAGTCCTTGCTTTTAAACATTATTTAACCAGTTTTGTTCTCTGATGGGGTTGGTAACCCGCCGTAGCCTGTGTAGTACAGAGTTTGCCCAGAAGAGGGAGCTTCTTCAGGGTATTGCTGGCAACCAGCGCTTACTTCAGTCAGTGAAAAGTTCTGACGTTTTGGAATAGTGAAGCACTATTCAGCGCTAAAAAGTGGTTGTTTAAAAATTATTATAAAGTCTGGATTTATTGAAAAAACAAATATTAATTACTTATTATGTGTTTCCTGCTATTAATTGCTTATTAACTTTTTCCTGATGGGAAAAAGAAGTTCAAAACCTAATTATATAATTACAGTGCATGTTTTTAATGTGAATGATTATAGATGAATTTTTTGGAAGCTATTATGCATAAATAGTAAAAATTTATAGCGGTCAGATGCCCTCTTCCTTGTGGCTTTGCTGTTCTTATGAGGGAGGTCATGTCAGGTAAGTTTTAATATTGCTAAAGTGACAGGATTAATAATGATTATTATAATTTCCATTTCAGATCTGTTTGAATTATGGGCATGGACTCTATGTGAAGGTAGGAAGTAATGGAAAACTGCTTTTCTTTATCGATGTCTGAAAAGGGTTCTCTGAGCGAAGTGTCAAAGGTGTAACTCACTTCAGTTGATAAATATATTGAGTTTTACCATTTTCTGCAACAATGAAAGCTGTGTAATGAATAATGAAATTAAAGGTGAAATGTAAGTGAATAGATTCCTACACCCATCAAACTGGGTGGTCTTCAACTTTGAGAAACTTCCCCTAAAATATAAAGTATGCAGATATCTCTTTTTAACTCTGTGTAAATCAACTACTATTTTATGGAAGATGTTAAGTGGAAACAATTCCAGATGTTAATCTGGAAGTCAACAGGCACAGCAGAGACTAAGCTGGACAGAAGGATGAAAGGTGTCATAGAGAGTAAGAATGAGGAGTAGTTGAGCAAGGAAGGCAGAAAGCAGACAGTGGATGAGTCGAATGGATGTTTCATGTATTCTGTTTTGGAGAGAAGATTGAGTAAGAAGTAGTATTGGTGGGATGGTAAATGGGGTAATAAGGCAGAAATGGTGGTTCAAAACAGCCTTAGTGCCAAGCATCTTCCCACATCTGATGACAAGCATCTAAGTCTTCCAGAACAGGTATATTTTCACCAACCCCTAGTCATGGGAACTTGCTGATGTATTTAAAGCCTGTCTTACCTAATTGTGCCTTCATGAAAAGGCTAATATAGTTTTCCTCTTCAAACAACTTGAGGAGTGTGTAGCTCTTAGACTGTGGCTCAGAAGGCTAATGCTGCTTCATGATTTTGAAGTTACTAGCTATTGAAAAAGCAAAAGCTATTCAGAAGTCTTGGCTACAGCAGCAATAAAGCATTCACCTGAAATGGCGAAGTGTAATGCTAACATTCAGCCTTGTTTCTTCACAGGTTTATAATCAAAATGGCAGGAGTGGGATGTTGTCTCATCACAACAGCCTAGTCAGACAGAAACGAGAATGGACAGTCCCTCCAGCTTTCATACGGGAAGAGGAAGACAATTCCTATAAGAATCCGATTGCTAGAGTAAGCCCAGAAAATAAATAGATACAGAATACACATAAAAATAGAGACAAAAAAGTAAAATAAGGGTGTGGCTTCCATAAACGTATGCCCAAGTGTTTATTTAATTTTAAAGGGCTATTGAATGTCAGTTGAAGATTGGCACATTTCCTGCTGTTTTCTTCCTTCAGCAGATGAGTTACTCTTGCAGCCTGATTTGTCTCAGTCTCTCATCCTTTCCTAAACACCAGTTTTTATCAAACTTTGGGGAGTGCAGTATCTTTGAGGTTTTTTACTCCATCACCCCAATAGTTGAACTTGCCAGATGAGTCCCAAAACTGCTGGTAGTGATGGAGCATGATTATGTATGCCTCTTTTTTTTTTTAGGAAACAGGTAAATATAACCAAGGTGTTATCCTTTGTGCAAGAGTGGTGCGCATTTTGTTTAGCACTAGTGTTGGAAGCTGGATTCACCACGCCTGTTATAAAGTACCACACCTTCGGCATATAAAGTAACTGCTGATGGTAGTGGGCTGTTACCCTCTGCTTGGGCTGCCCCTTAATGGTGACACTGGTACAATGCACACCTCCTTTTCCAGATGTTTCAGTTACTCGCTGACAGCAGAGGAGAGGAAGGGTGTAATCTCTAGTCTATGCAGCTTCTACTTGTTCCTCTCCAGGTCTCACCTTTCTTCCTCTACATCATCACTTCCTCCAGTCCTGGGCACACTCACTAGCTTAGGTCCAGTCTGCCTTTAAAAGTTGCTATGTATTATTTTCAGGTTTTGCTCAAGTAGCTCCAGTCTCTCCTGCTCTACTTATTGTTGAAGACTTTTTTTCCCCTTAGTCTTTTTCCACATTTTATTTACTCCCATCCGCTTGGTCAGTTTCCTTCTTCGCTGACTTCAGATTTTCATCTTATCACAGTGGTTTTTCCAGCCTTTCCTTGCACTTGCATCCTATCGCACTCTCTTTGTACAAGCAGTTCCATTTTTCTTGTCCCACAGACCTCTCTACTCCGTGGTTTCCAGCTGCTGCACTGACTATCATGTTCCTCATCTCCCTGCAGCAGATCCTCAGACAGAATATGCAGCTCTGCCGGCATTCAACTCAACATCTCTATGATCAAAGACGTGCAGGGAAATGTGTTTAATACTTATTATTATTTATTACAAAAATAGCAACAATATTTTTTTTTTAATTTTTAAATGTGGTTTTATTTACTGAATGCTATTTAATCTGTTCTGTTCCTGCTAGATACATTCTGATCTTGAAGATACAGGGGTAGTGGTGACTTATACTATATCAGGTCAAGGAGTAACAGAACCCCCTTATGGATTATTTGTTATTAATGGAAAGACTGGAGACCTGAACATAACAGGAAGGGTTGACAGAGAAAAGACTCCAATGCTGCTTGTAAGTTGAGTAGTAACTTTTTCCTTATATGTGTCCTCCTATCCATTTTTATTTGTTTTGTTCAGATGTATTTGCTTCAATTAGTTTTAATGTTCCTGGATATTTGTCTCTGTACATATGCTGATATTATAAGCATATTATATATGCTTATATAATGGTTAGATTTATAGATATATATATTTATTTCACATATGTATTTATATATATTACAGTCACTTATTGGGTTTGCTTATTGTTTCTTTCTGTATTATTTCAGCTCAGAGGTCATGCACTAGATAAAACTGGAGCAAAACTAGAAGAGCCAATAGACCTCCCAATTAAGATTGTGGATATAAATGACAATTTTCCAGTGTTTTCACATGAAGTTTTTGTTGGTTCAGTTGAAGAATTAAGTGAAACAGGTAACAATATTTTAAGAATTGTTTTTTTTCATTCAGCTTTTCCCAACACATGCAAAGGTGCAAGTTAAATATGCTCTTTTCAGCAGCATATCTGCAGTGACAAGGATACATTCTCTTGCTTGCATAGGCCGGGTTACCCAAGTGTGAATGCAAGTTTTTATTCAGGGCTAAGCCAGGTGGTGTGACTAGGGGAAAGTGTCCACATAAAGACAACAGTGAAGATTTCCTCTTATGATGCCTTTGGTTTGGTATCAAAGCTACTGCAAGTCCAGGAACCAGAGTTCTTAGCAGCAATTTCATGACAAATGCAGCCTATCCTTTAGCCTAGCAATTGCAGCTGATTTGAGAGGTACTCCACTCTGATATGCTCCTGTAAAGCCCTGCTTTGTCTGTTATGTGGAGAGGCACTTCATTATCAAGTGCAAATGGCCATGACCTAACCTTCAAAGAATGAGTTAGTGGCTCTTTTCCTGTTAATGTCAGTATATATAAGAGCAACAGGTTACTTCTCAGGAGATAAGAAAAAACGGAATAAATCAATTTAATAAATACCTGACATTGAAATGGAGGCAGTGACATGATAATCTGAAAAAAAAAAAAAAAAAACAGAACAACAAATTCTTGACCATACACTTGGCTGAGGTATTGAGTTCCCTCAGCTCTCTTCATGTCGGTAGCAGCCATATAGTAATTGCCCTTTGTCTGAATTCCAGCTTATGTTCAAACTCGGGCACTGGACACTAAGGTACACCTTTCCCAAAGGATTGTATTGTGGAGCCACTGTGTATTTTGAATGAAGTTACTGGAAGGCATCAATACACAGCAATTGCTTTAATAATGCTTAGGTAGAGGAGCCAGTAATGCTCCCTTCAGAACAGTGTGTGAGGGAAATGTAGCTGCCTGTTCAAAAAGATTTTCTTTCTTCTCTGTATATCTACAGTTTTCTGTCAGAATTTTGGAGAGAATTCAGCCTGTTGTTAAATCTAGTGCACTGAATTCTGTGAGTTACAGATGTGTGGAAACAATCCGTTTGCTTGCTAGAAGGGTATACTTTCAACATATGTACTGTTTGGATTTTAGGAATGCTTCTTCACCTCTATTCGTTAAATAAATAAAGGCAAGAGCATCAGAAAATCATGCAGTGCATGTTGACAATCTTGTAATTGCACATCTTGAAAGTAAAAATACTTCACAGTGCCTGTCAGTGCAAACAAATACTGTTTTTTGTTTGCTTTTTCCAGGTACGATTGTAATAAGGATAAACGCCACAGATGCGGATGAGCCAAATAACCTAAATTCCAAAATTGCTTTCAGGATTGTTTCCCAAAGCCCTAGTGCTGCATTCAGTATGGATAAGGATACTGGCGTGGTTCGAGTAGCAAAAATAAACCTTGACAGAGAGGTAAAAAAACCCTCCAATTTTTAATCTGTTAATAGCAGTCTTCAAATGTCTCTGTTGTCACCTTCAGCCCTGCCTGCTGAAGTGAAGAACTGACCCTCTTGCCCTCTTTCACCTGCCTTGGATTACAGCCTTGTCTGACTGATTTGTGTTTTTCAGGAACCAAGGGGTTGTGTGTGTGATGGTATGAAGGGTGTATTCCTTTTGTCACCTCCCTAGCACATCACCAGCCTTGGGCCATTGCTTTCTGTCTCATGTACAGCCAAGGCAGCAGTTACATGAAGCAGGGGATTGTTTCTTCCTGCTGGAGACCTTTTGGCAAAGACAACCCAGATCACCATCTGCAAAACCGCTGATTGCATCTAGAGTTTTTGTAGCCTGCTATGCAAATTGAGGTGCAAAGAATTAGGATGGTCACTGCTGTGAGACAGCATTGAAAGCCACATGTTATGAGCAACTATATCTGAGCTTGCATGAATTTTGACTGGCCAGCAGATGGTGATCTGGATGTTTGCCCTGCAGCTGAGGACGATGTCTCTGCCTCTAGCCCTGACTGCAGGTATCACTGGTCCTGTCCCTGAATTTCTTTGAATTGCCACCTAAGTGCAGTCTTGCATGTGCGAAACATGCAGTAGTCTCAAATCCTTTTCAAAGCCTCAGGAGATACCGTCAAGTTGAGTTTGAGATTTAGTACTGGCTAGAGAGGAGTTATAATCGACCATGAAATGGATTATGAGAATGTAATAGTGATAATACAGCTAAGGATTTTTTTTTGCCTGGTTTAAACACGTTTTCTTATTGCGGCAGACACAAAGTAGCTATTCATTGGTGGTGGAAGCAAAAGACCGTGGTGGTGAAATAGGTGGGAATGCTGCAACGTGTTCTTTAGAAATCAAGATTTCAGATGTCAATGACAATCTGCCTGTGGTTGAAAGTAGTGCAGTAAGTAGATTTATCACTGTACTGGGCATGTTTCTAGACCTGCCAGTATCACACTGCTTAATACAAGGCCGTGCAAACTTTCTTGCACTGGTGAAATGAGGTAAGTAATGACATCTCAGAGTGTTTTTCATTTGCAGTTTGAAGGAAGCATTGAAGAAAACAGAGCAAATGTGGAAATTCTGCGAATAAAAGTATTTGACAAAGATGAAGAGTTTTCTGATAACTGGCTGGCAAACTTTTCATTTGTTTCTGGCAATGAAGGTGGTTTTTTTCGTATAGTAACAGATACCCAAACAAATGAAGGAGTTTTGACTGTTGTGAAGGTTAGTATATTCTTTGAAGAGTCTTCTTTAACTATTAGAACAATTTATTCCCTTTAAGTTGACATGAAAATTATTTCTGTTCAGTATGTATGTAAACTGTCAATTTGCACAGTAGACGCTCCTCCTTTGGCATGTTCAGTGTTGGTGTATTGTGTAATTCTGTGCAAAATAATGATTTTGTCCAGCATTGTGTGTGATCTCAACTAAATATGTCTCCTGGTGCAGAAGTCCCCAAACTTTCTGTGTTGTTCTGACAACAGTGCTAAGAATTATGCTATAAACTTTTGCATGTATTTTCTCCCCTTGATGATCTCAGTTTCAACTTCTTTATTTCCAATGGCCACAGATAACGTTGCAGGCAACACCTATACCGTGAGTCATGGGCTACAGATTATTTTATGAATTTCCATAAATTGAAATTATGAAAGTATTTTCTATGCATCAAAATTTTCATTTTATGAAATTCGCTCCTCTTTAGTCTACAGGCATTGAAGCATAGTGCCCTTTTTTCACTCTGTTCCCTTATCTGAAAACTGATAATTGTCAAAAAAAATTGATGAGCATTATTAAGTGAATTAATTGGTCAAAACCAAACAGCCAATAGAACAAAACGACAAGGAAAAAAATCCCCAAAATTTAAAATTACAAAAGCCAGGTATTATGGAGCACTGGAAGTAAAGACAGAATATAGGGGTAAGACTCATTGCACCTACCGTAGTTTAAATTAAATAATATAAAGACATACCTATGGTGCTGTCCATTGAAAACAAGAGTAATCTTCCTGCCATAGTAGTTTGAAGATTATATATTGAGAGTAACATGTTACCATCAGTATTATTTAAATAGCATTATTTAAATATTGAATGTATGAATGTTGTCTAGATATCACATTCTGTCAGATTCAGAGTGTGTTGTTTTTTGGTTTTTTTACTGCTTTAGGAGCTGGATTATGAAACCATGCAAAGCCTGAACTTGGGCATTGTTGTTACAAACAAAGCAGAATTCCACAAGTCGATTAAACACAGTTATAAAGCACAAACAATTCCAATCAAAATCAATGTGATTAATGTGCGGGAAGGCCCTCTATTCCCTGGTGGCACAAAAATTATTGAAGCAAGTGAGAAACTGCAGATGAAACAGGTTATTGGACAGTATCAAGCCTATGATGAAGACACTGGAAAACCAAGCAAGCAAATTATGTAAGAATCTTTTTATAATCATCATAACTGTGTCAGAAAACGTATCTTACTGTAAGAACTTGTATATTGAACTGCAGTAATTTCAAAGGCAGTCATAGAATCATAGAATAGTTTGGGTTGGAAGGGACCTTCAAATATCACCTAGTCCAACCCTCCTTGTCATGAGCAGGGACATCTTCAGCTGGATCAGGCTGCCCAGAACCACATCCAGGCTGGCTTTCAATGTCTCCAGGGTAATTTTCTATTATGTGTAATTCACATCTAGAGGAATATTCTCATCTTCAGTATTCTATTATGCAGAAAACAGCTGATATGAAAATCCTACTTGTTTTCTTGCATATGGTGGGACATGAGAGTTTGGGCTGAAGTTGTCTGTGCTTGCATGCTGTTTGCTGTGCCTGTCTACTTTTGAGAGTACATTTACTCATCTGATTTCATCGTCTGCGGAAACATTAGGAAGCAATAAGCGGAAGCATCTAGCAGTCAGACAGGGTGTAAAGTCCATAAGTCTGTGTGTGTATGCTTAGATTTTGAATCATAGCTCTTCAACTATGGTAGTTGAACCACAACCATGGCTTTTACAAATGGTGCACACCAGCAGAGGTTCATAACCAGCAGTGGTCCCGTCTCCCCCATGACTGTAATAACAGTCTCTCACAGGCAGCTGCTGCTCAGCTTTTGCTGGGAGCAGGGATGAAGGGCAAGAGGATGATGGCCAGCAGTGCAAGTCCCTCCCCCTGTTCCAGACTTGCTTGTTGAGTCTACTTTCTATAATGCCTCCACACCTAAATCCTGGCTCTAGAGAGAAAAGCAGGTTTCAGCATTTAGGGCAGTTTTATAACCTTAGGTTTATAGTTGAAACCAATTTCAGTGGCAGGAGTCTCAGACCTCAAACCTAGGGATTTGGTCTCTGCTATAAACAAAGAGTAAGCATACTGTGAAGCTGCTTTTCACACTGATGGTTGTTATCCTCATTATAAATGTGTACATCTTTATATATGATTTTAATCAGATACATGAAGGGAAGAGATACAGCAAACTGGATCACAGTAGACTCAGTCACAGGTGAAATCCGACTTGCTAAAGAACTTGATTATGAATCGCCTCATGTAGTGAATGGTACCTACACTATCACCATGTTGGGTGTAACTACCGGTAAGTAGAGAGGGTTTTGTTTTCATGATAATTGGTTTGTTTAGGATTTAGTTTGACTTTCTACAACTGTACTGGGTGTAACTTCCGTATCTTTAATTGCCTGAAAGTTAGGTGCCTAGTGCTCTGTATTTGGAGGAGAGACATGGGCAACTCACTGAAGCAGAATGAACCTTGGAATGGGTTCCTAAGGTGCCTGTTTCTCTTCTTTGACTAGATGGAGGTGAGCTTTTACAAGTTTTGCAAAGATCAAGTCTGGAACATCCCTTGTCAAGGTGGAAATTACCAGTATCTCTATGTACTAATGAACAGAGTCCTGAGTTTTCTTGAATGCTTAGTAAGGATTCCCCAAACTTCTTGTGTGTCTAATCAGAATTATTCCTTTATAATCTGCATGTTACTGTGTAACCATACACAGGAAATACTTTCTTTTAAGTTAAAATAGTAAACCCGCTTGCCTTCAGAAAAACTTTGCCAATACGTTTATTAACGTTAGGAATGAAATACGTAAGCTCCAGGGAGAGCTCTTTCAACTTACTTAAGCAGTGTTTGTGTTTTGGAAAATATTAAGGTTGTTTCATTTTAAGTTGAAGTTTTTGCACTTTTCAAATCAATGTAAATTTTCATGTTTTAAAATCTTAGATCTGCCCAAGAAAACAGTCACTGGCACAGTCGTTATTCAAGTTAAAGATGAGAATGATAACTGCCCAGTTATTGTGAACCCTGTGCAAACTGTGTGTTCAGATGCAAAATCAGTTGATGTTACAGCTAATGATTTGGATGGTTACCCAAACAGTGATCCCTTCAGCTTTACTGTCATTGATGAGCCAGAAGGGACAGCAAATAACTGGATAATTGGATTCAGCAATGGTAAGCAAATATATTTTTAATTAATTTTAGTTCTTTAGAGTCCTACTGTTGTAACTTGTTAATTTCAGTCAAATTGACAGTTTGGCTGATCCAGACCAAAAAGCTCTATATGTATAGGGTCAGGTATGAAGACACATAGCATGGTGTTCTGCTTCTTTCTTTCTAATGGCTGTAAAAGCACTTCTGGAGCCTCTTGCCTTCCCTCAATTGGACAATCTTTGCCTAGCTTGATGACCCATATGTGGTAACCAGGATTTCATGAGTAGTGCTGGGATCAAGCCATTCTGCAAAAAGCGTGCTGTGACTGAGGATGCTTTTTGTTAAAACCGAGCTTGACGATAGGGTTATGTTACTGGCTGCAGTTGCTCTTTTAATTATTATTTTAATTCATGGGGGCATCTCTTGCTTAGTTGTGTCCTTGACATGACATGGCCACAGGAGCGGGTAGTATGTTGGCTTCCTGGTCTCTGGCTGTGGCCTCAACAGATTAACCTGAAGACTGAAGCTGTGGTTTTGTGAATTCAGCCACTACCTATCCATAAAACATGACATATATAGGCAATTGGGATGTCTTCCGTGATAAATACTCTGGTGGTGTGAAACTCTTCACAATTTTCTGAGACTGTGAGGATGGCTGCTTTGTTGCCAGCATGAATTAGTTGATAAGAGCACATATGCTGTAGCAGCAGCTGATCAAACTTAATTCCATTGCATTGTCTGGACTTACCTAGAGGGGGCTTGCTGGGAGGCTGCGGAGGTTTCATTTCCCTTATTTTACAGGAGTAAACTTTTTCTCCACTCATTTCTTGTATTTTTTTTCTTTAACTCCCCCCTTCTACCTCAGGCACCAGCATACAGCTGGTACCACAAAACCTGAAGCTGGGCAGAACTAAAGTTCCCATCCTAATAAAGGATTACCAAGGGTTGAGCTGTGCTCAAACACAGTCTCTGCAACTGACTGTTTGTAAATGTGCGGATGACGGCGTATGCAGAGAGAAGTTTATTGGTGCTCAGTCAGTGGGTCTGGGACCAGGAGCGGTTGCACTGATCATCTTGGCATTTTTACTTTTGCTGCGTAAGTAATCCTTTCATATTATCACACAAGCACTGTAAATATGGTCTGCAAGACATCAGGAAAGAAACAGTCCAGCCCCTGAGTTTCACCACCTTGATATATACTCTGTGTCAACTCCTACTCTGTGTGAAGTCATGGCAAAGCCCCAGCCAATTTTGGTAGCATCAGCATTTTGCCCTCAAAGGATTTCAAGCTGGGCATTTTAAAATTAATATGCACAACCTTAATGTTTGTTTATGGTGCTGTAAATAACAGTTGGGGAAGCAGTAAGGAATCCTTTTGGTGTTGCCACACGTCTCCATGTGAAGCCTGGCTCTTCCCACTCAAACCTCAGCACTTTCTCCACTCTCTTCTCCCTCACTGCAGACACCCCGGTCTGGTGCCTTGCTCTGGGCAGCATTTGACATTGTTCTTTGAGGCAAAATAGAAGCTTGAAAGTAAGAGAAGAATGCTTGTAGTCAGGGTATGGCCGTGTATACCAGTGATACATTTAAAATGGCAATAATTTATTGCTTGTACTGGTAGCAATCTAGCTGTGGCAAAACAAAGTTCATGCCACACAAATGCGCTCTGCTCTTGAAACTGGATTGTTTTGAGTTTCCCAGGTAACACTTTAGACATGTCATAGGAGTGATGAGGTGGAATTCACATGACACCATGTTGTTATCTGGCAGTAAAAGGAGGAATTAAAAGTGCTGATGTTATAGAGTGATATTTAGGGCTTGGCATATGAGGTTATCTATAGAAGTGTAGCTGTGCACATGGGTGATCATCTGCAGGACTGAGGCCCTGACAGGTTAATTATCAGTTTACCCTTTATAAAACCAGCCTGCCATATGTTTCTAGGAAATACCTTGAATATTTGAGAATCTGTCTTCAGTCTTTATCTGCCCTCATACTCATCACTAGCTCATTTCAAGTTTAGTTGGCCAAACTTTTGTATTGGCTATTAGTATGCTTTGACCCTGTAATCACATAGTTAATGGCAAACTTCTGTTTCTCCGTAGTTGTTCCACTGTTACTGCTCCTTTGTCCCTGTGGCTCAGGAGCAAAGGGATTTGCTGCAATTCCGGACTACAGTGAGGCAATGTTGCGTCAGTGGAACAGTGAAGGAGCAGCTCCTGAGGAGAAGGCATGTATCCCTAATAGCATTTCTCTTTGATTTCTATCCAAGTGTTCAGTTCAGCTCCTAGCACTTCTTCTATATAACAGGCTGATGTTTCAAAGCTGTACAGCAGATTTTAACCACACATGAACATTAATTAAAATTAACCCTGTGAGTCTCAGTGGAGGATGGGTGGAAAGTGAATTCCATCAGCAGCTTTAGAGAAAACAACTATAGCCTTGAAGTAGTAAAGGGAAAGCAGTCAAGCAAATCTTGATGGTATCTTAATAGAAGATACAAGTGTGGGAGAAGCATTGATGCTGTAAAGACTGAAGCATTTGCATTTGGAAGCCTGTGGAATGTTCTGCACCCCTTTGGGAGCATGGTAAAGCAGCAGTTTAAAGTTTTGGGCTGCGTTTTTAAATTATTTCCTTGTGTGTTTGCCTTAAACAGAGGAAATTCATAATTTACAATAAAAAGAAGGCAGAAAAAAGTGCAGATCAGTAGAGGGAACAGTGAATGCCAAGAGAAGTTTGCCCTTTGTTTTTATGCTACAAAATCCTGTTTTCAAAAAAAGGGCATGACACTGGCATGCTTCTGCACAATAACAAAGAACCAGAAGGTAAAAGACCTGGGGCTAATGCTCACGCCAAATTCTTGTTAAAGACAATTAACAGGGAAGCCAAACTGTTAGAAAAGAAGAAAGGGCCTGGCAGCACATAGAGGCAGCAGGGCAGCTCACACTCCCTCACTTTGTGTCTGAAGAAAGCTGGGCAGGGTCTTTCTTGGAAAAGCTGAGCTCCTGGAATTTTGTAAGCCTTTTTTTACTGTGTGGGGTTTTTTTTTCCCTGCTTTCATTCCCAACCCTTTCAAGAAAACAATGATCTATAGAAATACTTCCATGATCCTCCTTGGGAGCACAGTTGTGGAAGCTGCACCCTGTTTCAGGAAGCCTTTTAGTCTTTGCAGCAGCATGTATTAAGCGTGAATTCAAACAAGTCATAAAACTGCATCCTCCCAGGTCCCACCCAGCCCCGCTGCTGGTTTGGTGAGTTCCATGTGCTTGCTAGACAGTGCAGCTTTCATGTCATGTTCTAATTTGTGTTATACGTATAGCCAGTGCTAAGCTTCATCCCACCCACTGGACTGGGGAACTCCAGAGGAGCAACCAGTGGAGCAGTAACAGCAGCGGCAGCAGCAGCAGGAATGAGTGGAGAGGAAAGTGCAGCAGGAGGAGGCAGCTCTGCCTCTCATGTAAGAGAGCACTGCAACACTATTACCAAGGAAAGATGGGAAGAGCAAAGACATCTCCTTTCTGGTGCTGAGTATGGAGCCATGGCAGCTGGAGGGGCTGAAGGCATGGCAGGTGTAGAAGGCAAGACAGTAGTGGCTGGAGGAGGAGTCGCAGTGGGAGCAACAGGAGCCATGAAAGAAGAATTTTTAAGAGACTACTTCAATGACGTAAGCATATGACCCCAAAATAACAGTATTTTGATATTTACACTTACCATTGTGAAATGTTATTACAAACACGGATGAGTAGGTATGTGTATATATAAGGAGTTCTGATACAGTGGCCAATATTGTGTGCATGTGGAGTTGGGGGCCTTAAGGATTTTTGGATTAGGCTGACATGTGGGACTTGGAGCATGATAATGCTCAGTCTTATAGCACTGGGTGCTTATAAGGTCTCTCACAGTCTCTTGTGGGAGGTACTTGGGAATG
Organism: Psilopsiagon aurifrons; assembly: GCA_025447955.1. Classification (NCBI taxonomy): domain Eukaryota; kingdom Metazoa; phylum Chordata; class Aves; order Psittaciformes; family Psittacidae; genus Psilopsiagon; species Psilopsiagon aurifrons. The sequence continues at coordinate 19,010 of JAOEHY010021863.1, forward strand.
AGATCCAGAGTATTCAGCAATGACCAGGCAGCCCCTTGCCCAGGAAGAAGCCAAGAAAGAGGCTACGTGATCTAAATCTCAGGAGTTTAAGTGTGCTGAACGGGCCTGTTGAGAGGCATCTGTGACTCATGATGAGTCACAGCTACAAACTTCACCATGAGGCAGGTTTTTGAAAGATAAGCCATAGATGTCATACACAAGAGGGTGCGTCTGCATTTTCAAAGCAGCTGATGAAGTGGTGCTGGACTTGTCTCCTTTTCCCAACAGCCTGTGTGAAGGGACATTTATTAGAAGCATATGAGGCCCATGTTGCAATCCCCCCCCTTTTTATTTTTGGTGACCTAACCATCAACCAGTCGGCTGTTCGTACTCACTCCAGCTCTTTCTCTTTGCATAACCACATCATTAGTCCTTATGCTGGCGAGCTCCTTATAGTAAAAGTTTCATTTCCATGTGCCAGGGAGCATACAGGTTGTCCATCACCTGTACAAACAAAAACATCTTCACACTCAATAGCTGGCTTATGATGGGGTTCTGCAGGGAAGTAGGTAGGCTTGAATCACCACCTCAGGCCAAGGAAGGATTTGAGCTTAAGACTCTTGTATATCTCCTGGGTGCTCTAGGTACTGATGTTCTGGGTGAACAGATGCAACAGTAGCAATTCCACTTTCCTTCCGTTCTTCATGCTTCCTAATACTAAGGTGTGCTTTAAGCATAGCTGCCTGCTGAAGTCCTGCAGGAGAGCTTAGTAAAGGTCATATTACAGTAGTCTTTAAAACTTCGGGGAGACTAAAATATCTCAGGTTGTGATTCTCAGGGGGGAGCCCAGACAAGCAACCAAACCAGATAGTTTCAGGTGTGTGCTGATCTTTGTAGGAGCATCTTGGGTAATATGCCTACTTCCAGGATCAAACACAGAGGAACATACAGAGTCAATTTGGGTCTAGGTATATACCACATTACACAGTTACCTGAGCTAATATGCACGCTAAAACTTCAGATGTGGCAGAAAAGTGGTTCTGAGCACAAGCCAGCAGCCGTATTAGGTAGAGCTGGTTCAGCAGGCCCAGAGGATTTGTCTGTCTTCATTCCTGAAACTAGAACTGTGCAAGCGTGTACACAGATACTTGTGCTATCACTGGCAGCAACTCCATTGTGAATGCTGCTGTCTGGCTGAGCTGGCCCTGGAAGAGCTCTAGCGTGAACACGTAAGCCCTCCTTATTCCAGAGTAGCCTGCATAGAGCCTAAAAATTTATGTGCTGGACTATGTTCCCATACTTATCGAGCCATTTAACTTTGTGGTTTGTTTGCTTTTGGGCTCCTTGGGTGTGATCCTAGCAGGTTATGCTAGTGAAAAGGGCCGTGGCAGGTGATAACATGTCAGCATGTACTCATTATGTGCGTTTAAATGTTAAGATAGTCTTGGGTATGGTTTTGGCACTTTCCCACAAGCACCTAGTTAGAGGTGAAGTTCACTCACTGAACCAAAATAAAAGCAAACTGTTTGTGAAGATGGAGCAGTATCACAAATGGCACAGTCCCTGGTAAGAATAGCAGTAGATGGTGACAGTACCCTAAGTTTTCCATTTAATCTCGGATTTTTCTTCTTATCAAATGTGCTGTCAAGTTCAGACTAACTTCAGAAAAGCAAAAAGCACTTTTGGGTACTGCCTTTATTTGGTTGCTGGTTTCTGCGGGTTCAGTTAAGTTTCCTTTTTTTGTAACCTCTTTGACCAAGCATTCCTGATCTTCAAATTTATTAAGTCTCAAGCTGACATTAATTAATTAATTTCTGCTTGCTTCTGTTTTCTGTCTGTAGAAAGCTGTCTCTTTTGCGGATGAAGATGAAACCCAAGCTGCAAATGACTGTCTCCTGGTTTATTCCCAGGGAGAGTCAGGCTCCCCCCACGGCTCCATTGGCTGCTGCAGTTTTATTGAGGGTGATCTTGACGACCACTTCCTTGATGATTTAGGAGACAAATTTAAGACTCTAGCAGAAATATGCATAGGCAGGCACATCAACATGAAAGACAGTAGCTCCAAGAATGAGTCGGGTTTCAGTCTTAATGACTCAAAGTCATGGTTCTTAGATCAGCAAAATGCTTCCAGCTTGGAACAAGCCTTTGCCTCAGGCAGCCACTTCCAGCCTGTCCCACCAGTGCATGCAGAAGACACGCTGTCCAAGGAAGTGGTCACGGAAACAACCTTTGCATCCCGCTCTGAGCAGCATGATGCCCAGCCCTTTCCCACGGCCCACTCTGAAACCAATTTCACCATGACAGAAATGTCCTGTTCTGCAGGGGCTCCTGCACGCTCAACCACTGTCTTTCTAGACCCTCAGTTTAAGGAGAACATAGTGGTGACAGAGAGAGTGCTGGCACCTGCATCAAGCTTGAAGGGTATGGTAGAAATCCCCGATTTGCCACACGAAAGTAATGTGGTGGTTACAGAGAGGATGGTGAAAGCGGAGGGCGCCGGACCAGGAGCTCTGACAGTTCAGGATCTCCCTGACTCACAGTATGTTGTGGTGAGGGAGCGGGAGAGGGTCCTTGTGCCTGCTGCAGAGCAGGGTTCGCTCCCATTCCCTGCTGGGGCTGGGGGGCACAGTGTGATGGTGAATGAAAGGGTGGTAAGAGCCTCGGGGATGCAGAGCAGAGCTGAACAGGCAGCAGATGCTGGCCTGGGAAGGCAAGACCACGTCTTGATCACAGACTCCTCACTTAACCAGGCGGGCTCCAACGTAGAAGGGCCTCCTTCTGCCAGCGCCACACTGAGCAAGTCTTCCAGGGTCACCAAGTACAGCACAGTGCAGTACACTCGCTCCTAGCCTGGTCCCTTGTAGGGGAGTCTGTGTCTGGCACTCTTGTGTCCACATGTGTCTTGCCTCAGGCTTTTCCTTGAGACCTGAATTTACTGGCACTTTCAGAATGACACAGACTCACTTGCAGTAATTTGTATAAATAAGGTTTATGACCAGGAAGTTAGTAAGGAAGTCTCCTGCTGTTATGCAAGATTGGCAGTGATGCTTTTGAAGCAGAAAGATGGGGAAATATATTTGTTTTCCCCTTTGTTTGCTATTTTTGTAATTATTAGTTAGTGTAACTATACCACATAACCACAGCTGCATAATTAGGGGAGAGCAGAAGTCTAAAATGTAGTAATGCACAGTAGCATGCAAAGCACAAGCTAGGCTTCTGATCTGTTGTTCAGTGTGTAAGGAAGCTCTTTACTGTGAGGGTGGTGAGGCACTGGAACAGGCTGCCCAAAGAAATGATAAATGCTCCATCTGCAGCAGTGTTTCAAGGCCAGGTTGGACAGAGCTTTGGGTGACATGGTCTAGTGTGAGGCATCCCTGCCCATAGCAGAGGGTTAGAACTAGGTGAACTTAAGGTTCTTTCCAACCCTAACTACTCTGTGATTCTGTATTTGCTGAAGTCACCCCTAAAGGGCATCAGTTTCTCATTGTATTTTGCCGTCTATTACCTTGTGGGCCAGGGCAGCTCCTTCTGAGCTGCAGCTGCTAAGAAATTTCTCCTTCCTGAGAAGCACAGGCCAGCAAAGCCTGTACAGCCTCAGGGCAGTTGGTGTGGTGCTCTCCAGGATGTCACAACCTTGGGTAATCAGTGTGCCTTAAACAATCAATACTTGCATATTAGCACAGGGATTAAAGGGAGCAAGTAGCAAAAAAGCTGAGAATGCAATTTTTTGGTACCTCAACGTAAAAATTCCATTACTTGGCTCTAGGTTGACATGACAAATAAGCATTTGCATCGTATAGTTTTTTCACTGGTTCTTCTGTCATATTAACAAGGTATGAGAAACAGCCAAAACTTACATTAACTTTAGAGCTAGACATTCATCTGGTGGCTTTGCTAGCAAAGCTCATGGCACTTAGACATGCTTAGGATCTGATTTACAAGTGCAGTTAACTAAATGACTTTAATCCTCTCTGTGATCTCACAGATGCAAGCACAGAAATGCAGTCTGATGTGTGTGAGGTTCTGCTGGCTCCAATACCAGAGCTCAAGTGACCTGTGTAGTGCCATATAATGGCAGCTTTCCTTAGCTCTGACAAGGCAAAAGAAAGCCCCCCTATGTCTGCAACACTTAAGATCACTTTTCTTTCCATGTTTTTTATGTGGTAAAAGCTGAAGGCAGTACTGCGCTGTTTCGCACTATATGTATATATGCACATGTAAATACTGATACGCAGTCTGAAATATTTTAAAGTGTATTTTATTAAGGAAGAACTGTTATACACACCTCATGTTTTCACAGAGTAGGAAGTATTTTAGATCAGGGATTGGTACTGTGTTTATCTTATACCTGTAAAATCAGCAAGCTGGTCATATGGTACTGCAAAGCCTTTGCACCTGCAGAACTTTCTGGTTGTCTCCATCACTCCTGGAATTTTCCTGTGGCTGCAGTGTTGTTTTCCACTGATGTGCTTTGCCTTTGACTAGAAGTGCTTTCATAGTACTTGATTTTGCTGATAAAGTTTGTCAAAGTTGATTCAAAACCACAAACATTTGAAGTAGGAACCATGGCTATACTTAACAGGGTGCCTCTTGAAAGATGGACCATGACACCTTTACATTAACTGGATAAGTACTTCCAAGCAAATTACACTACTCCCTTGCATGGACCGGTTAGCTATTTATCTCTTGAACTTCATTTTTAAAGCATGTTTATTTACTTTTAAGCAAACATGCAGTTTTAAGGGGTCACCCCTTTTTCCTGTTGTTACAGGGAGTGAGCTTATCTCTTGACTTTTTAATGGAGTATTTTTATGTTTTTATGCAATCTTAAAATAATACTCTTAAAATAAAGAACTCTGCTGTATGTTTTTATTTGGTGTTTTTGTCTTCATTTAGCTTTAAGCCAGCTACGCTGGTGAAAACACCACCTTTTCTAGTGCAAATAAAAGATATAAAGACAGAATGAGGATTGGGATTTTCCAAACAACTTGAAGGAATATTTGGAAGATGCAGATGTAATAAAAGTTGGTGTACTACTAACTTAGAGATTCTGAAAACAGTCAATTCTGCCTGCTGGTTAAGCACATTAAATTATGGTAGAACTTGATGCAAGACAACAGCATCCCATCCACAAATTTACTGGGCTTTGACTTGAACTCTTCTAATCAGTTTATCCATCCAAACAACATGGCATAAACTACTGTGTCAGGTTTTTAGGTGTTAAAACACATTATTAACATCTAGAAGAAGATGTGAGAGTCAGGGCTTTGTGACAGAAATCTTGTGTACCCTGCATATTGTTCATGTGTAAACTGTTATCACAGATTTGTTAAGACTGTAAAGAGTATTTGAATAGATTTATTAAGAGTGTATCTCCATTATTTGGCTTAGTCTCCTACCAGGATTTCAGATGCTATCAGTGTGTGCTAATGCTGGTAGAACATCCATCGGATTAAATAAGTCACTTCTAATGGAGTTCTCTTTTGTAAATGATGGTGGCTGGTGGGAGGAATGTACAGACCCGAACTAATGTAAACGCATGGTTAGCATCTGACCTCTAGATAACCCTGAGACCAGGACTAGCCCTAGTCACTTATCTTTGCGAGTGATTCCTCATCCTAACTTCCAAAAGTAAAAGTAAAGTCTGTCATTTTCTCATCTAAAAATAGCTGAGCATGGTTATGTTGAAGTACCAGCAGGACAGCAACTGTAACCATGCTGCTCATCTGTGATTTATGTTTCCTGTGAACCCTTATTAAGTGCATCAGATTCCACAAGTATAAACCAGCCTGCTGCACCAAGGATGTGGCCATCCCCAGCAGCAGGGCAAGTAGAGTGCCTGGCACAAGCCCCCATGAGAAAGCATTTTGTTTGTCATGCCCTAGAGTATACTTGGAGCCAAGCTAGACTTTGCAAGATGGGATCATCTCCTCCAGGCTCTGTTCTTGGGAGTTTGACTATCATCCATCATCAAAGGCTTAAAGCTTGTCAGGGTTAGCAGCAGTAAATCAGGGGGTTTTAAAGTTAAATAAATCAGCTGCTGTCCCCAGGAGAATGATTGTAAGTGATTATGGCCTTGAGGCATCCCAAAAATGCATCAGTGTGTTGCAATAGGGAGCTAGTGGCTCTGGCTGTCTCCTCTACTGGCCTCTTCTCCCTCCTGGTGGCCTTTGATCTCCTTGTAAGCTCAAAACACAGTGACACCCATTTGCTTTTCCTGCCTTGTGAATAGGAAAGTTGGCCTCTGCCTCGTACCAAGGCACCTTTTCAAACACATTTGTCCAGCTGAACCAATTTGGGTAAAAACTGGGAGGGGGGAGGAATCAAGCTCCTTTCACGTGTGAAGGCTGGACTGAACAGGGTCCCCAGGGATGCTCAGAGTGCCAGCCAGGTGTAGTTTTTGAGCCCATCCTCACACACAAGCTAGGAAGCTCAGTCCCCAGGTACCTGAGGTCCTGCAGGTGCTCAGCTCATCATGCAGAATCTGCTGACACACCCTGAGCTGCAGGGCATGCCACGATGGACTCGTTGGCTCCTGTGCTCCTGGGTGTGTGTAGGCTTTGGCCCAGGGGCATGCATGGAGATAGATGCATGCTAGCATCCACATAGCATAGTAGCATAGCTAGCTAGCACATATACCCCTGCCCTGCCCACACCAACCTGGAATGCAGGCTGGTGGTGGGGCCAGAACTGTTTCGTGTTATAGCTGGGGATCATGGGGGGGCACAGCATGGCCAAGGACTCAGGATTTTGAGCCTTTCCTCAAGGGATTTAAACCCACTGCTCTCCCAGCCCAGGATGTTCCATGTGGGAATGTCTTCTGCCACACAGTCCACACTTATGAAGCTGAAGCACACACTAAAAAAGCTGCTGCAAATAGCCTTTGCATGGATTCAAGGCGTAAGTGCATGGAAAAGCAAGCTGTCAGGGTTACTGAATACACAGAAGTGGCTTTCAGCTCTGAGAAAGGCTTGATAGCTGGGAGTTCTGGTTTGAAAACCCTCTTCCATAGGCATCCCCTCTGTGGAGACTGGTGATGATAATGGGATACCGAACAAAGACTCTTGATGTGATCCAGGAGAAGCTCAGTATTGAGAACTGGACAGCAGTCACCTGAGGCAAAAGGACAGCAGATTAGGGAGGTCACTGGATGAGGAGAAACAGGGTGTTTTGTTTTCCCTGCAGAAAAGGCAACCACTGAATAAAAAACTGACACGAGGCAGGGCCATGACTGTCAGATAAGCTGTGCCCTGTGCCCCAACTCTCTAGTGAGAGTCTGTCAGAAACAGCTGTAGTGACCCTTAAACCACACAATGCAGTTGCAGTCTGCAGCTCCCATGTTTTCTGGGTGTCGTCACCTCAGGAGCCAGAACTGCAGGTGGTCAAGTTCCCCCGCACATCCTATTGCTCAGCACCCTGACTGCTGAAAGTCAAACTCAGGACCAATACCCCAAGAAGGGGACAGATGGCAGTACAGTCTATGCAGAACAGATGCAAGTTGCTCACAAAATGGGCACCTTAACTGCAGGTGCTGCCACACAGAGCATCGCCATGTCCATGGCTTTCTCCTGCCTGCCTGCCACAAAGGATGACACCCTGGGCAGTACTGGGGGCTGGAGGGTCTTGGGTTTTGCAATTGAAGAGGATACAGCCAAAATAAGTGTACCAGTTGTTAGCAACAGTGGTCCATTCCATCCTCCTCACTCCACCACATCTTTATTTCCACAGCTGGAAAACCCACCAAAGCAGGCAAAGCTGCAGGTATAATTTTGAGGCAGAGCAGGGCAGGGTACCTGTTCCCCTATTGCTTAGGTGTGAAACATGGGGAGGTGACCCTCATTTTTACAGGTCCCTATTCATGGAGCCACTGAGGCTGTAATGAAAGGGAGCATGAGGGTAGGGGCCATAGCTGAAAATTGTATTTTTATTTAATACTAAGCGGCCAACTGCTGAGGAAAACTCCTATCGTTACAGTATGTTAGCTGGGGAAGCCCAAAGTGAGAGGAATTCACACCGTGCAGACGTTCCCTCTGCTTCCTTATTTTCTCTTAGTTGCTGGAATATGTGTAAAGTGACAGCACTGGTTTTAAAATTGCCCATAATTCCTTTCTGTGAAATATATAAACTAAAGTGTCTTCAGCCAAACAGTGGGAATGCCTCCAGAAGGTGCTGTGGACATGCTTATGGAACACCACATGGCAGTTTGCTCTGCAGGGCACTGAGGGTAGGAGGGTTTATAGCCCTCCTGCCTCAGCTCTAAGCTGGTTTCTGACCTACTATTCAAATGTTTCATCAGATTATTGCTCTTAGATCTGTTATCTCTAGTAAATAAAGCTCAGAGATGAAATATCACCTCCCAGTGATTAAGCAACAAACTACATTGATTCCCTGGGTAATCATCAGCCAAGATCTTTGGAGCATGGCTAAGGTTTAAACCCTGGGGCAGGACAGGAGCTTGAGAGGACAGTGCTGGTTCCAACTGATAGGTCTCCCTCAGGCCTTGAATCCAGGCTTCTGAAGGAGCCAAATACCCTCTTGCTGGGGATGAAGCATCTAGGAGCAGCTGTGGGACACAGGATGGTGGCAGACACTGAGCTACTGGGAGTGTCTTGGTGGCAGTGACATGGCACTGGGCAGCAGGAGCAGGAGGGCCCTGGGCTGAGTACCAGGGGCTGTGCTGCAATAGCTCCCCTGGGTGACCTGCAACACTGCTGGTTGCCTTTGCTGCCTCCTCTTGCTGGTCAAGCTGATGCCTTCCTCGCTCATGAAGAACTCCCAGCATTGCCCCTCTAATGTAAGGCAGTCTTCTTTTTTCCTTTTTTTTTAATCTGCAAACATTACCAATCATTCCTTCCACCCTTCCTTGAGAAGAAAACCAAAAGCAGAGCTTCCAAGTAGAAGGAATTACGTACTTATGGCATCACCTTTTAGATGAAGCCAAATCACGTCTCCCAGATGATACATTGCACCTGATGTAACTCACATCTAACAACACAGCGCTGGCAGGAGATTTGCTCTGTATGCAAGGGCACTTACTGTTTTACCATTTGTCATCCTGTGGTACACAGAACACTTTTGTCCTGCAGCCAGCATGCTTGAATTTTGCAATAGCACGAAAGACAGAAAGCCTCTCACTCTCCTTTTGAATTGGGACCCCAGAGAAGTACTGTAAAAATAACGGACCTGTTAAAGAAAAGCTTCCTTGTCATCTGTTCTACATTTGTTTTGCTTCTGTAAGATGTGGGAGAGCTGAAATACAGATCCATAAAAATACTTACTTTTCCATAGTCCTGGTAACTTGGAGAGGGGCTATTCCTCCTTTCTACACTCTGCCTCACTGGAATAAAATATTTTTCCCTAACACAAACCAACCAAACCATATCCATTAAAGTTCTGTGTGAGGGGTTTCAGGCATCTCTTAAAACAAACAAGCAAATTAGTGTCAGATGGGTAAAAGTGTGGTCATGCACTAAATGTCCCCCAAAGGCCCTTTCCCACGTTAAATAACATCCTAATCGGTGGTGGTAGTGGAACTAGCAGTTGAGTTTATTGCACTTTGGCTAAAGAGCTGTCAGCTGGGGCAGAAAATGCCCAGACTGCAGCCAGAGTAGATCTCAAGGCCATGTCCTAAACAAGGGGTGGAGAATCATTCTCACACCCCGATCTTCGAATTAATAAGCATTAATTAGTAAGTGACCTTACAGCATCTTTGAAGCTGTTAGTTAGAATGCTCTTACCAAAGACAGGTAAATAAACAGGCAGATAAACAGGGTGGAACTGATCTTCTCTCCCATTAAAAGTTCCCTTACAACTTGAATAAAGACAACCACCATTATAAACTCTGCTCAATTTTCTATCTCTCACTCTGCTCATATTACTTCAGGAGATTAGTTCTAAATACTTGAAAGACAAAGCCAAATCTTACCTGCCTTTAAATCCTCATGCCTCCCCGTTTTGTTCTCCTCCTGTCAAATCCAACAAAATTCCTGCAAACTTGTTTAAGATTATGAGAAGATGTAAGTATCTTGCACATGTTGCGCATAACACAGGATTAGCAGCTGGGAAAGTAAACAAAGTAAAATTGGACTCACAAATTAGTCCAGGTCAGTTATAGAAGCATAATTAACTGTTCAAGGATTAAGGAAGCCTTTTAAAGAAGATATTTAAGCAAGCATTCTGCTAAAAAAAAAAATCCTGAGCATTCAAGGTCCCCACTAACCCATTTATAAGAGAGATTTTAGCGTATAATTCACCAGAGATCTCACCACTGTATTGTGAACCCTTTTCCCTAGAGCAGTCCGGCATCCCACTGTGTAGGGTTTGGCTGGTAGGGAGTTAATTTTCTTCCTGGTAGCTCCTATGAAGCTATGCTTTGAATTTGTGAGCAAAACAGCATTGATATCAGAGGGATGTTTTGGTCGTCACTGAGCATGAGTGTCAAGGCCTTTTCTGCTTCTCACATTGTTGTGCCAGTGAGTAGGCTGGGGGTACACAAAAGGTTAGGATGGGGCACAGCCAGGACACTACAGCCACAGTGTAAAACCCAAAAGGAAGAGCAGTACATAGTGCTGTCCCATACTTTTCAAACATCCTACACAGGTTTTCCACTGAGAAGGAGTATTCTGCCTTATGACAAAACAAAAAGTAGAATAATACTTCTGAAGCACATGACTGGAATAGAAACATTCGTGATGCGATCTCATGTGAGGAACAAGAAAATGATTTGAGGTAGTAAGCTACAAGCGGTTAGGTTCTGCTGTAAACATGGTTTTAGGCTCCTGGAAGCTTACTTATTGCATCAGCTTAAGTTTTGGATTAACAGAAAAGGACAATGTGACACAATATGTGGAGGCATGGAAGAAGGAGAGAAGCTGTGCTTTCTAAAATTGTTTCTGGAAGAGAATGCGCTGAATTTACCCCCAAGTCTGAGTGTACAGAATTATCTGCTGTGTATTAGAGAGAAATAAACAATCCATGAGGAATGTTTGCTACGAGGGAAGGAATTTATACCACAAATAAATTAGCAGTTAGTACCGCCAGGGTTCATTTCAGGAAGAGCCTCCTTTGAAAAGCCCTGCCCCTCGGATAACCCCTCTTTGTCTCCCACATCTACCTTTTCCTGCTGAGCTCTATAGCCAGATTAAGGGATCAACAGGAATCAAAATACTCCACTGTGCTGCCTACTCATCCAGGAGACTTGGTGCTTTTTTGTTTAGAGGAGTCAGATTTTGACAGTAGCTGTCCTACCAGAGTGCATGAAGTTTGTGGAGCATTAGGGAAGAAACCCAGCCTTTCAAAGGGAAGGGAAAACTGTCTTCAACATTTTTCTTCTTTACTTTGGTGACAGAATGATTTTTAGGTTACTTATGGCTGGCTGTAACTGCCATAACAGATGGGCTTCTGAATCACAGCAACAGGGGAACGACAGGCATTTTCCCTGGTGTCATTGTTGAAAAGAGAATTGGTTTATTATCTTTATCACCAACAGATGACCGGCTACTTCCCTAGAGGCACCAAGGGTGAAACGCATTTCTTGGAGCACATCCACTGAACCTTTCCTTCTGGTTAAGAAAGCTCCTGCCCCACCGCCTCGGGGAAAAGAAAAAGGGGATTTTCCCGAACTTGATGAAAAAACACCGAAAACGGGGTGGGAGGAGCAGGCGCCTGAGACCGCCAGGGGGCAGCGTGTGACCGTGGCATGGAGGGAGGGATGCCTCTGAGCGTCCATCCTGGGGGAGAGAGATGCTGAGAGGCCGAGGGCAACGGAAAAACCCCTGTTACAGCCGCCTCTGCATGGGATGGGGAGCAAGGCCCCTGGCAAAAACGCTTTCTCATCCAGCACCACCATGTAACAGCCAGTGAGGCTTCTCCAGTGTCTTTGCCACTGAAAGATACTTGGTTTATCGAGAAAGACATTCTTGCTGGCATTAAAACGCAAACAATTGCGCTCAAAAAAGCCCATGGGAATAAACAACAAGGTCTTTTGCTGCAACACAGCCTCTGTTTCTAGCGGATCCTTTCATTTTGTGCAGGTAACAAATCCCTTCCAAAGAACAATGATTTGACTGGCTTTGTCATTGATCTCTTAAAGATGTTCTGTGGCAACATACCAGCACTTTGCTGCTCTCAAAGGACAGGTCCCTTAGGAAGCATTTTTCTTTCAGAAATTCTGATGCATTTGGTAATGAAAAGAAAATCAATAAACCTGAATAATAGAACTGCGACAAACAAAAGGCACCACGGGGGAGAAGTACGTTTCCTTATATATATTATTATCAAGTAATGACAGAGAAAAGTCTCTAGCAGCACCTCTCCACCCCCATTCCTTCGGTTTTCTTTCTCTCAGCTTTGTATGGTTTTAACCTGAGGCAGCTCTACCAGGGTGCTGGACTTGGACTTATACAGGTGATGACTCAAGCTACATGGGGAAGGAGGAGACATCCAGGTCACTGTGTGGTGGTTTCTGTGTGGCTATCACTCTAACACAAGAAGGAACAACCAATCAGTGACACTTTTAGAAAACAGAACTATTATGGACGGTTTTTGGTTGTTTGGTTTGTGTTTTTTTTTTTTTTTAACAGTAAAGAATAGGAAGGGATCAAGAAAAAATTGCACAAAAAAGCAGATGCCACCTACCTCAAAAATCAAAGTCTCGTTGTGTGCTGTGCAGCACAGTACATTTTTCACTCCTTTTCTCTCTCCTTACTTTGTAGGTTATCCACAGGAAGTTGTTTTTCTTCTGTCAGTGCTTCTTTCTTTTGTGGTCCATCCTTTCCATCCCACTATGCTAGAAGTGTCATGTCTCCTTCGCCAGGGGCTCTGCAAAGGAAGATGTCATTCAAACATAAGGCCTTGCGTAGGCACATGGGCAACACATGTTTAATGTCAGCTACAGATTAAAACACAGAGACTGTCCCAGAAAAAAAATATTTCAGTCTTGTTTGGTTTGGAGTTCGTGCTTCCCTGGAAGACTCAAGCACATGAGACATTTCCCCTGGAAAGCAGGCATATTGAAATGTGCACAGGATTGTATATTACTACTTTCTGCACTTTATTTGCATCATCGTCTGTGTCCATCACCTCCTGAACATGTATACTTCTTTTTACCTCTCTGCCTCCACACATCCTTCCTTTCTGTTGTTTTTGCAGCTCTTGTTTCTCACAATCCCTCCCTGCCAATCCTACCTTTTACTTCCATTTCAGCTGGGCAATTCTTTTCCTCCCCTTGCTTGTTCTATTAAATGTTCAGCTCACATTCCTTCCTCCTGCTCAGTCCCAGGGTCACATCCCTGCACAGCTCTGCTCTTCTTTTGTCTCCTGTTCCTTACATGGTTCTCCTCAGTGCAGCTTTTCTACTTAAAATAATCTAAACCACTCTCCCAAATGAAGAGACCTTTGCTCCTAATGCTTCTTTGAATGCATGTGCTGTGCAACACTATCCCCTCCTCCCAGCTGACAAACGTCCTCTCCTTCCCAGACCCGCTTTCTGTCTGCATCCCTGACACTGGCCAAGCTATGCTGTTTCCTGATTTTAATGTGTCCTTTTCACTGGTTACCTCCCAAACCTCACTGTAAGCAATTTGTGCCAGAGATTCACCCTTAATGTTTGATAATTACCTTGGCCACTCAGGTATGTTTCTTCATCCACTTTCTGAAGCTGCTTGACCACTTTTGCTTGAGAGAGTAGAACCACACTGGCTGGGAAAAGAGAAAAAGAAACAAGGAATCTCTGAATGAAGGAAGCAAATAGGTGACCTCTGAAAGATCTGAACTCTCCAAACCATTTTATAAACCCCTTTCTCCCCATATAAACATTCAGGAGGGCTAGGGTAGGACTTCAGTTTCTGAGACACCCTCCCTAAGAGTAGAGATCTTTGGGCTACCCTTGAAGGCAGAGCCACCCCAGGGCACAGAGGCTGAGAATGGAAAGGAAAGGAAAGTTGCGCAGAATCCTGACCAGCCCCTGAGGATAACAGATTCGTGGATGGGTGAGGATGGAGTAGGAGCACAGCAGCTAAAAATCAGTTCTCAAATAAGTAACAAAAAAAGTAAAAACACAAAGGAGCACTGAATAGAGCTTTCTGTTAATCTGCAATCCGATAATCTTCTTTCACTGCCACTTAGCAACAGAATTCCAAACTGAGGCTGGAAAACCAGGTGAATTAAAATCCTTCTTTTTGCTGAGCAGAGAGGATGAAAGACACCTCTCTGGGCAGACACAACAGATTTCCCAGGTACTGGCCTGTGCCTTTCAGCACTGTTATGCAGACACTTGAATTTCAAGTCGCCCAAAATCCAGATCAGGTGAGCAAATAAGATGGTTTATGAGAATCAGCAAACTTTACTCACAAAAACACAGGATTATGCCAAACATCCATCCCTGGACTGCATTAAGATCATATGTCACAAGCATAAGTGCAGGCTGTGCAGAAACTGGATTGAGAGCAGCTCTGAATGCCTTCCAGTACATAAAGGGGCCACAAGAAATCTCGAGAGGGACTTTTTACAGGGGCATGGAGTGACAGGACAAGGGGGAATGACTTTAAACTGGTAGAGGGGACATTTGGATTAGACATTAGGAAGAAACTCTTCACTGTGAGGGTGATGAGACACTGGCCAAGAGGCTGTGGATGACCCATCCTTCGCAGTGTTCAAGGCCAGGCAGGATGGGGCTTTGAGAACCCTGGTCTAGTGGAAGGTGTTCCTGCCTGTGGCAGGGGGGTTGGAACTGGATGACCTTTAAGGTCCTTTCTAACCCAAACCACTCTGTGAGTCTATGATTCTATGATAAGCAGGAGGAATATAGAATGGACTGGTGGGCCAAAACTGCTGCACTGGAAATGACTCTTAACTAGTTGATGAAAACAACACACCTTTTGGGGTTCACAATCTCACAGACATGCACAGAATTGTGCAGGAGGGTGTTATCCTACTGCAATGATCGCTACCCAAAGCTACTGGCCTTCCTCATCCTATCTTTGAGAGACACTGCACATGACAGTGCCAGCCTATCTCAGCCCTTCCCCAAGTTCATTTATTTTCATGAACATCACAAAAAGTGTTAGCTTCAGGTGCTTACCAACATGCTCTTTATATCTCAGCCTCTCTTTTCCATTTCCTTCTTACCTCTTTTTCCTTCTTTTCTTACCTCTTCTTTTTTTTTGTGTGCTTTTTAACTAGAGAGTCTGTAGCAGTCAGACAAGCCATCATCTTTTGCAATGTTGCTATGAATCCGGGGGGAGAGAGGCAGTTAGAGGACATGTTATATGCTGCTTGACAGCCAGGCTCAACCACACCTTGGAAAGGCCTGTAAGACTGCACTGCCTCCTCGTCATTCAGCAGATTCTCCACCATAGGCCAGCATGGATGCCTTTTTCTTTCCATATGTTGTGATCCTCAGACACTAGACTCCAGCGATGACAGCTTCCTCCCACCTTGAGCAATTGAGCATTCTGCAGGAGGGGTGGCCTCCCACCTCAGCAGAGGAGAGAGAGGAAGATCCAAAGGGCAACAGACCCACGGGTGCTGTTAAAATGAAAGCTTAATTTAATATTTACATTCTAAAAGGATTAACTTTGCTTTGCGGGGTTTGTTTATCCTCAGCCAAGGACACAGCTCTTGTTTTTTGTTCATTTTTACAGTGATGTTTTGCTCTGAAACTGAGCAGCCAAGACCTAGACCCATAAACCTCGTTTAACTGCATCGCTTTGTAACATGGCATGACCCTGCTCTGAGCTGCTGGTGACATGTATTCCCAGGCCAAACCAACCATGGTGGCACAGGTCTGGTCAAGGGGGCTGCAGACCTACAAGGGCCATGTTCCCCTCAAGAAGGAGCTGAGAGATGGGTGAAGAGGAAGGGCAGAACAGGGCACTCTGCTACCTCTCCTCTACTCTTTGGGGTAGTTGGATGAAAGGGACAGCCAGAGGAGTTCTGGCTTTTAAAAGAGTCTGGAAGTAGTTTCTCAAAGCAATTACACCTGTGTCGGTAGATGTTACTAGAGCACTTGTGGACCTCTGCAGGAAATTGTCCCACCATCCACAAGCCAGTTACATGCATGCATGCAGCATGCAGCTGTGCATGCCACTTCAGAGAGTGGAGGAAAGGTCTCATAAGCCATGTAAAACTCTGTGCTTTCATGCACTGAGTTTTTCCTAACTTCTGCTTGCCAACCCCATGTTTAAATAATAAATAAATAGATAAATAAGAGACCAATTGCTCTACAGGAAGAAGTGTGACGAGCAGCCATACACTTCTGCTATTTACAGCTTTCCTCACACAAAGGTACAAAGAAGGAGCACTATGTGTTCCTCTTTTTATGTGACTTTTTATACTTTGAAGAGGAACTTCAATAGACTCATCAAGCTGATACTAATAAAAGTTCTACAGTTCCATCTATAGTCAAATGTTCCTCAGATAATAGTCATGGGCTGGAAGCTCTTTGCTGGTTTTGCCTATATCAGGCTATGCTGCTTTCATAATTTTTTTGAAGACTAACGCACCTACTTGTCAAATATCGTCTTGAAAGAAAAAGCTAAAATTTACTTTTTCTCTGTCACCAGGAGCCCAATAGCTAATGATGTCAAGCTCATGCAAAATCATCAGCACAAACTAATAGCCAACAGTGTTCTGAAGTCTTAATAACAAGGACAGAGGGAATTTTTTACATCGTGTGAAGAAAATGAAAGCAAAGAAAAACATCCAGGGTGCATAAGTGTTTTGTCCTCTGTTGGGGGGAAAATGCTAATTAGCAAGGGTAGATAAGCATTTCAATCTGACATTTCAAAGGGTTTTGAGGGATTCAAACTGTCCTACAGACTTGTCTATTTGGCCAAACTTGAGAGTTAGTTAAGGCAGTTTGTGAACACATAGAATGGTAACTATTCTGTTAGGTGTGGACAAGCTGCTGGCCACGATGCCTTCTCGCCTACATGGAAAGGGATTAAAATTCCTTTGAAACACACTTAGAGGGGAAAATTGCAAAGATGAAGTGGATTAAAGGACTTTAGTTTACCAGTGCATATTTCCCTAAGCTGGTTTCCAGTGGCTCTAACATTATGGGCCGTGACGCTGTTTCAGAAAGACATGAAATGCTGCGTCAAATGCTGTGTCATAGCAACAGTACCATAGTGCTGCCTTACAAACTGGGAGAGCACCACTTGGCAGATGCCTTTGGGCAGGAGGACTTGTGGGGCCACCAGATCAGGTCTGTGGGAACACTGGGGCAATGAGGAGCAAGAGTGGTCCATGAGCTCTGGTCTGGGAACTGCTTTCAGAAGGGCTACTATAACAATCACAGTTCTTACCATAAGGACTACAGATTTGCTTCAATTACTTTAGTCAAGCAACACTGCATTCCTCAGAGATTTGAAAACCCAAACTCAATCTCTGGAGGGAAAAAAATGTCCTAAAAGGTAAAACACAATTTGGGCATGTTTAACTGGTACATTCTACAGCATAATCTGCGTTATAGAATTGATAGATTGTTAGAGCCTAGCAAGGAGAAGGGTTTAAACTAATTCCCTGAATATGAAAGATCTGTGGGCTTATATTGAAGTTAAGTCAAGTCATTGGTATGTAGCATTCAGTGGACAAACATTCACTATCAAGGGATTTTTGGACAGCTCTGCTACTAGCCTGAATTTCTGTGAGCAAAGAAAATGAGCCTTCGTACAAATGAGTTTGACACCTCCAAATCCCATAACAGCGAACAGTGGGAATAATTCCCTTATAGCTCCATGCTCATCCAGCACTGTGTTTCGCTCCACCTGTACAGTGTATTTTAACACAATATTTAAAGTTACTATGCAGATTCCAGGTGTGTAAAACAAGCTGTTACAAGTCAAAAATCAGACTTCTTATCTCTCTGACTTGAGTGCAAGTATACATTTTCTTTTCCTAACTATAGCAGAGATCTGACTGGCTTCTGTAAGCCAGCTACTGTTTCACCCCTGGAAACTATATACTATATTAGAGGATGTGATAGAGCTGGATAAGGTGTTTGTTGTTCTGCTTGAGTTTGTCCTAAACACACAGCAGGTCTCTGTTGTATTACTGTTATTGATAAAGCATCTCTGGATGCAGAACAAGTCCTGACCAGTCCTGTTACTAAACAGTTTCTCAGTAATTGTATGTGGTGGGCTCATACACTCTGCAGGCCAAGAAAGAGAAGCTATATGCTCCCCAGGAAGAACACACACAGACACAGAGCCGGGTTAAAAGGCATAGGCCAACTGCAAAAAGCGTATTTTATAATAGCTGTGATTGTAGATCTACAACAGTGGCACAATTGCCATGAGTACAGCTAAGTTGTAGCCTCAGCTGATTGATACACACTTTTTTTTTGTGCTATGAGAGGCATTCTGAACCTAGTTCAGAGATAGTGAGCAAAGAACCTGCTGGTTTTATCCTCAGCAAGAGTTGCACTGAACTATTTATGGCTTGCCCCTGATAAACCTGAGCATGTACTTCTTACATGATCAGAATTCAGTCGCCTAGCTTGGCTAGCGGTAGACAAAGGGGATTCTAACCACAAAGGTTTCATCAGGGAAAAGTATACACATGTTGCCTTTATCATCCACTTAAAGCAGCAATCTATGTTTGCAGTTATGTACAGCAGGCAGCACTTCATGGAGAATGCATACTGGAGAGTTCATCTATTTACATATATGAAAACATACACATGCTAGGTCTCTTGTTGTCTCATGTAGCCCACAGTGTTTCAAAGTGTACAAATTATTTTTGTCTCACATAGTACAAACCCAGCTCAATTTACCAGCAATGTGGTGAGAAGCACTAAGAATCTCAAGAGCTACTCATATTTTTTTTACCGTATTCCTTTACCATGTATTTCCTACACAGAGTTAACTTTCACATCTACTATAGGTATAACCAGCAACAGCTTTTGGCCCAGGTAAACTAGTCTAAGAGCAGCTGCAGGTCTACAGTAAATATTAAATCTTCTTATGCATCACACCGTTTGTTGGTCCTGCAGCACAGAAGTATCTAGCCCTTCTTCAACAGTTTTCCTCCTTGAAATGTTATAGTATGCTTTATTTCTGATCTTAAAAGTTGAGGAAGAGCAAAAAGATGAAAAAAAATCCAAATGTTATTATCGTATTGTGAATAAGGGTCATCATCTGCCCTCTGAGATGAGAACTTCTTCTTTCTATCCTTCAAAAGCCAAGGTTGCATTGTATGTGGCGGGCTCATATACTCTGCAGACCAAGAAAGAGAAGATATATGCTCCCCAGGAAGAATATACACAGACATAGGGCCAGGATAAAAGGCATAGGCCTCTCAAATCCATTTTCATGTGGTACACATTTGCTTTTGCCAGACCAGTGACACTGCTAAGTACTTGGAAGCTGATGCAAAAGTTCAGTGAAGCCTGTGGCAGATGCAGGAATACTGTTTATGAGATAAAATGATTAGTGTAGCATCTCTCCAGAGCTTTTGGCAGGAAGCAGGCACTGGTTCAGTTAATAAAAAGAAAGGCATAGATGTGTGACTGTCACTGTAACTTGGTAGCTTCCCACTCAACAGCATGCTCAGTGGATTCCATTCCAGAACAGATGGTGACCTTATTCCCAGGAGGGGCAGATCAGCAGGAGGGATATAAGGGCTGGGCAGCCCAGGATGCATGACAGCGTGTAAAGACACTTACAAGCAATCCAGTGACAGTTCACATTCAGGTTGCATCCAGATAAGTCCATGTGGTGATCTACGCATATTGATCTCCTCTGGAGAAAGAATTGAGTAATATAAATTACATCACAGGATGACTTGTGGCTGCCTCATCCCTGGAAGTGTTCAAGGCCAGGTTGGACGGGGCTTTGAAAAACCTAGTGTGAGGCATCCCAGCCCATGGCAGCGGGTTGGAAATAGATGATATTAAGGCCCTTTCCAACCCTAACCATTCCATGATTCTGTGATCAGCAGTTAACCTGGCTAATTTGGCCCTGTGTAAATTTGAAGAAGCTTTCGAAGAGACTACACAGGTGGCCCTGCATGCTGGAAAAACAGGCATTTCCACACATCTATTTGTATTCACGTACCAGAATGAAGTGCCTTAGACTCAGCATTTTACAATCTTGAACAGCAAGATGCTGAGCAAAGTACATAGCTGCAATAGCCTTAGCAAATACATATATAATCTAAGAAGAGGTTACAATTTAACTCTACAGAATCTTTTTAATGGTCAGAATAGTTAGAGGAAGATCTTCATTGTCATGTTTGATCTAATTATTCATTTAACATATGCAGCCCACTGAGAATAAATTAAGAATCTATGGAGAGTCCCTTAAAAAAATATCATACACTCCCAAAAATGCCTAGCCAAGATCCTATGCAAATACTGGCCAGCCTCTCTTAGTGTTTTTTGCTATCAGAAACATTTTCATCATGTTGTAGATTTACTGTGGACTTCTTACAGTAAGAAGGGGACAAAAAAATAATTTACAGCCTAAACCATCTAATAATTTTGCTAACAAACAAACTGACCTTTAGAAACATTGATCACATGGCAAGTTCCAAGCATCTTTCAGCAATAGGAAAGGTTAAGGAATCAGGGGTGGCACAAGATTATTCAGTTCCCTTCATGTATAAATTGATTTGGTTTTTTTCTTTTTGCAATCACTTATCTAGACTGATGGACTGAGATGTAGACATGAATACATATTAAAGTTGAAGAACAGAAGTTTGTTTCAGAGGGTTCACAAGGACTATAAGGGTGGCTAAGGAAGTAGTGACTCTTAGTGATCAGTACCCAGTGACCTTGGAGTTTAAACCCTTCAGAGCAAAAGCCTGCTGAGATGAGCAGGTGCCAAGTGAATTCATACATTACAAAGGCCCCAAAGCAACAATCATCTATTTAGATGATTCTTTTTTTGGTCTTTGGGCTATGTCCTAAGATGCTCCTTGGACATATGATCAAAACCTGTGATTTTATTCCTGAAGCTCAACCCATCTGTTGTCTAGATTGTTTCTTAAGTGCATGTATCAAATTAACTGGATTTGATATAGGTTACAAGATAAGGATGGTTTGCTTATTTTTCTGTTTAAGAGCAGTAGTGTTTCCTTACTTCCCATTAAAACAGCCAGTGTTAGTCCTATGAACAAGGAAAACTGAGAATGATCATTAAAACTCTACAGACATAGTCCTCACAGAAAATCAAAGCTGACAGCAGGCTGACAAACATGCACACACCACACACACCTGAAATGCCACTATTTTTAATGCAATCCTGTAGGAAGTGAAATTCAAGCTCAAACATGAACCTCCCTGAGCACATTTTTTAATTAGAAAAAGTATTATCCCTGGCTTTACGGAGAGCGAAAATGTGACATAATTAGCAAGCAGTGAAGTCAACACAAAATCTCTCACTGGCTTCAGCAGTTACTGTATTGAGCGCCCACTGACCCGCCAGAGCTCTGCCACAGCAACTCAGCTGGCAGTAAAACTCAAAAGAGTTCTTGACTCTGGTTCAGAAAATTCAGACGAACTTCTCTGAGAGGTAAGTTCCAGGTCTTTTCCTATAGGTCCCTATGGAATATTACTCCAGAAAAGTGAATGAGGGTGCCACATTCAGGTCTCTATATTATAGAAAGGTTTTTTTCAGGGCTCAGCAATTTATTAATTCTTTAGAAAGCACTGTGTAAATCTATCCAGATTATTGAATGTTTTACCATCTATCAGCCTCTTTCACTCCAATGTCACAGGATAAGCTTACAGGTTTTTATGGTCAAAGTCAGATATTCTAGCCTGTCTGAGAATTTTGTCATATAGAAGTAGTTGAGTTTCTAAATAAATTCCAATAGAAGGGAATGGAGCAGAGTATAAGGAGCTTATTTCTGTAAAACAAGCATAAGTGTGTGAGACTTCATGGAAGCGAGAGAAAAATACCATAGCACAGTTGGAAAAATCCTTGACATAAACAAGAGTATTAGCAGGACATGTTTGTTCTTGACCTGAACACTGTAATGTTTCCAAGCAGGGAACATGCTTTCATTAAAAATAGGCATTAATTCTAATTCTTCAGAGATGAACTTCAACTGATTTGGAATTCAGATAAGCCTTCAAGCATTCACGTATTTGAGGATTACCTAAATTTTTCCATAACTGGTGGTCTCATACTTCATTGCTTTCATAAGGCTGAGCTTACTGTGCACATCAGGGACCCTTGAAATTCTCTTCTCTGCCCCCCTAATCACCCTGTCTGCTGGGTGTTCACCCCTTCTTGTGGGTGTTGTGTGTCCCCTAGCTCCCAAATAGTCTGATGCTATGTCTGTATTACCTATGTTTCCTACTGTTTCTTCCACATCATGATTCCTAAATATCCCTTTCTGAGGAGTTTTCAGCGACTCTGTTTACTCTTTTCTTGCAGCAGGGCTTTTATGCTATTGTTCATGCTAACCACTCTGTGTTGCACCACTTTCATCGTGGCATATATCCTGCTAGCAGTCTCTGGGAGCTGCCCTGTTTCCAGCTCTACATGGCAGCCTCCCTACTGCTTCAGAGGGCCTAGAGTTCCCCAGCTCCACTTACTCCTCAGTGTTCCGCCCCTTGTTATTTCACATTCCCAGATACTTTACCTGGGTTAAGTTATTCAGTATATAAGTTTCAAATTTGCACTACACAGAAAAGGTTTAACAATACACATTTGTTGGATGCTCAGCAGTTACCCATCCCTTTCTCCTTTTCACTCCCACAGCCAAGGGATAATCATTCTTCTCAGTCAGCTGTTCCAAGTTCCTGAGCCCTTCCATACATCTTATGGAAATTATTAGCATATTGTGCTAATAGGTTGAATCTGAGCATTGATATCACTAGGCTGGAATAATTTAAAATTAGGTTCACATAGGATTTTAATACAGTTCTCTATGAATTCTAGATGCTCCATGAGCTTCCAGATCACAGAAATAACAAAGATTTTTATTTTACCTTCTCATAGACTCCATTTATACCCTTAGAATGTACAGAAATAATGTAGTTATCAGGAAAATGTGTGAATGGAGATTCACCAACACACAAAGCCTAATTTCCCTTTGGAACTGTGCCCCTGCTCATAGTTGAAGGGTCTCTATCAAGGCTACCTCTGAGATGGTGAAAGCTGAAAGAAAAAAAAAAAAAAAAAAACAGAAAATGAAAGATAAGAAAAAAAATCATGTTTGTGGTTAGAATTTTTCATGCTCCTTATTCACTTTAAAAACCAGCTGCCAAAAGATAAATGTTATAAAAGAGGAAAGTAAAATGGATAATATGGACAAGCTGCAGTGTACCATCCCTATAGACCTCTGCTTTCAGAAACTGTTGACTTGCAGGAAAAGTTAGGAAAAATAATTATTTTTTGAAGTCATTCTCTCTTAGGAGAGCAATTTCACATGTAGGCAGGTGACGATATTATTAGCTCCTTTCTTTCCTTGTAGAACAGCTGATAGCAAACGACAGGACAGTCTACTTGCACAAGAACAAGATAATTCTCTTCCTCACATACAAAGCTTTACTGTTTCAGAGAAATATCTACAAATAATGAGAGCAAAATAATGAAATAAAAATATCAATGCACAGATCTAAGTGCAGTATTTACCTTTCCAAGACCTGAATGCAACCCATGAGCACTATATTACAGTATGAATTGTTACTGCTGGGCACCTTGAATTGACTTTCATGTGCATGCAAAGCAAGTGTAGAATGCTACCTACATATCAGCCTGCTTTGCTGTAAGTACAAAGGGCACTTTGATCAAAACCCAACTCTGCCCAAATAGAACAAGTGCACAAAGCAACCTAAAGGCATGAAAGCCACTGGAGACTACTGTCCGTGACTTCTCTCTAGGACCTTCATCATAACCCTATTCAAGTTAAGAGGTAAAATTGCTTTTTGTTAGAATACTGTGAAATCAGTAAAAGGTAAGTCTGCCAGCTCCTGAGAACACAAGGGTAGGCTCAGGGTGGTTTAGGACATGGGGAGAAGGAAATGCCAAACAAAACTTTTTCTTTGTCTCTCAACTAGCACAGGGTACAGCATGAACAAGTTTTATGTAATGCAGCTGGAGAAATCCAGCTACATCATGCCTACACCCCCAGCTGCCATCTTCTCTCATCTTAGGTTGGGGCTGAGCTCATCCCTGAGAAACATCTTAGCTAAAGTTACATTTCAGAGCAAATAATAACATTTCCAGCATAACAAGAGTTTGGCAACAAGAACGTTACCTATATGTTAACATAACCTACCAGTCTATCCTATTTGCTTTGGCTCCTTTCTGGGTTACATGGAGCAAGACAGGACTCATTTCACTTTCTGAGACCTTTGTCTTCCCAAGGTGACAGATATCTCCAGGTCTCTTCCCAGTGACTAAGAGGAAACCTCAATGCCTACCTGAAGATTAGGCAAGATGAATCCTTAGGAATTCTTAGGTTGAAAGGCAGACATTGCCAGATCCTGTCTAAATAATGTTTCAAAATGAAACATTGCTCTTTTTCAAGGAGCAGGGGAACTACTTCAGAATGTCTCCTAGGATGGACCATTAGTACTAATTCAGCCAGACAATGAACAAACTCCATCACCCTTATACTGAGTCTGCATCTATCTATATATGGGAACTGGTCTTCAGAAACGACTGAATTCATTGAGAAGAAACATGGAGCAGGCACAGAGGAAGCATTGGGACATGGTCGTGCACAACCTGAGGGTAAGGTAAAGAAGATCTCCTAGAACTGGTTGGATTTCTGGGCAAACAAAGGTCATTTGCGTTATTTTCTGGAGGGCTTTCTATGAGTCTAATCTCCCCAGGCAAGGGTCATGTTTGTGTCCGTTACTTATTCTCTTTGCTCTAGTGATCCTACAGTCCTTCCATTGACTGTAATGGCAGTGCTATTCATGGACTGACTCTAGGATTGGACTGTTTACTAAGCAAATAATCAGAATCAGCAAATTTGGAGTCATATGGGCACCCAATAAGCAGCCTGTTTTGTTGTTGGATTTGCTATAAAATCCCAAATCCCCACAGCTCCTAGCTGCTGGAACCAGGGCTCACTAACAGCAAACAGGATGGCCTTTCACTCTGTGCTCTTCGTTTTCTTAGCTGGACTGGTATTTCTCTCTGAAGCTGCACCACTGGTGAGTCTCTTTTTATTCAAACTCAATAATTAATGATAACTGAGATTTTCTAGACGGCTAGCATCCTTTTCATCCATGAAATTCTTTAACCATTAGGCACTGCTGGAGTGTTGTTTTACTCCGATTTTTTAAGCAGCTTCTTCAGTAATCTTAAAAAGCCTTTTTTTGCCATTTATCATCTTTTTCTGGATATTATGAAAGGGCCACGGATGTAGGTGTGACCTTTTATTTCTGTTTCTATCACTCCATGACTCACATCCCATATCTCCAATATAGAGGTAGCTTTACCTTTTCACCAAAAAAGTGCTTCTCTAAAGCACTAAAAAAATACTTTTGAAGTATGAATAATCTTTTATAGTATAATGAAGCTCAAGAAATAAATATTCTTTCAGTTCTAGGGATGTCATAGGTATTTCTATGTTGGTTTCCTAGGCTAACATACTCTGCCTACACTTATAATAATTTACTATTTTCTTATTTATGACCTCATTAAAAACATGCACATTATAACATTTTCCTAGGGCCATATGCAACTCTAAACATTTATCGAGCAATCTCTTTGTGTGTGTCTGTGTGTGTAATAAAGTCTTCAGTATAAAACTCTAAGATAGTCTGCTTTGAGAAGTAGATGTTTGTGAACTAGCATTGAATACTATTTGTCAAAAAACTTGCTTTTAAGTCAACGTTAGCTCTGCAATAAGAATTCATCTCTTCATTGAAAGAAGGTTTTTGCAGGACTGGGAAACAGCTCCTATTCAACCTCTCCTGCTTTCCCGAGGTCTCCCATGGCTCTGTTGATTCCAAATGCCCTCTCATGGTGAAAGTGCTGGATGCAGTCAGAGGAAGTCCTGCAGCTAACGTAGCTGTTAAAGTCTTTAAAAAAGCTGCAGATGGAAGCTGGCAAGACTTCGCTACTGGGTAAGTTATGTGGTCTGATGGAGCCATTTTCAAGGTGCCTCGGGCAAACAATTGAGAAATAAAGGAAATGGAGCTCTGATCAAAAAAGATGTATGCTTTCTAGCACGTCACACTATCACTGTTAACAGGACATGAATTCTTGTCTAAAATCCATCAAATTCAAGTGGAATTTATCCATGACTGAAATACATGCTAATTGCACAAATTTATTGAGATGCTTCTCTTACCTGTGTAAAGGGAATAGGTCTAATAATTATTCTTCTAGCTCCAGTAGTGTTTTTAATTTCTATGAAAAGAAAAAAAAAATACTTAAAAGCCTATATACCAGAATTTTGTAGGTAATCCAGACTAACCTACTGTCTTACATGTGATGGATATAGTTTTATTTGCAGCAGTAAAAACATACGGAATCCAATCTGTAAGATTTGACTGTACACATGCAAATAATAAACACACTAGTTGCCTTCTCCTCTTTAACAAACATGCTGGTTGGAAGAAACTCCTTGACCAGGAAGTTTTAAGGAGTCCCATGCTAACACAGCACAAAAGCATTTGTCTGTGGTTATTTCTATACATCTGCACGGCTTTTGCTGGTATGAGAGCCTACTACCTACAAAGAATCACTGAGGGGAAGGCAATAATACTATTCTCCTCAGTCTTTGGGAAAAGTATGGGTAACAGAGGAATACATTTTACTAGCATTTAAATAGGTGAAATGATATTCAGGCATTTAGTCTTCACTGTAAAAACTAATATAATCAGATTTTTAAATCAATCAAGAGAAATCTTTAGTAACAGCAGGATATTCAAGCACAGAATGACAAGCACAAGCACGGACAGAAGCCACCAGAGCATCTAACTGTGTTTTCCTTGGATTTTTATAGCATAATTTACATAAAAGCTGGAGAAAAAAACCCAGAGAAGACTACAAGGAGAGAGGTACCTTTCTCTCCCACCGAAGGGTTTCTTTTTCTAAAACTCAAAACAAACTTACTTTTCCCCATTGAAAAGGAACAAGGTCAGGAGACTGAAGGAGAAACAAACACCTCCCCTCCCAAGTACTGTGTGTTAAACCAGGAACAAATTACTCTCAGAATGGATTTATATACCATAACGAACAGAGAAACACCATTAAGAAAGATAATTGCTTTCCAGGAAAGCAGAGACAAGGACAATGCATTGTCCTTAGTGAATATTTCTGCCATTATTAGGAAACCCAGATTATTTCAAATGCTTTTTCAAGTGTTCTTGAATATATAATACAAAATACAATTTATAGATGAGTAAGATAAATGCATCATTGGTGCTAAATGACCTCAGTTTTGGGGCATAGCAGTGTTTTCTTGTTCAATTTTCAATGCTGGTCTCAACAAGCCCAAGGAGACAAATCCTGCAGTTCTCAGCCAACTGCTGTTGACACTTTAGGTCAGCACACCCCTGAGAAAATCAAATCCCTTCTTCTGAAACATAAACTGAGACTAATCCTGGGCAAGTGAGAGCCACTTTGCTGGGGGAAGGCAGCAGAGGAGCATTAAATCACAATTTTTATTACAGGTGAAGATTTTGATCTTTCCCTTCACTTGCATCTTAACCAAGGTTTCTTACAGTGACACCCTTGACTTTAGCTGATGACACTTTTTTAAACTGAGTTGTCACATTATTTTTCCTTTTTTTTTTTTTCTTGTTTTAAAACCAGAGTTTCTGTGTGTTAAAGCGAATGAAAATCTGAATGCAATCAAAGAATACAATCTATAACTACTCTGGTCAGGTTAATAACATTTGTAAGTTACAGTACCTAGCAGATACATATGGATAAAATACATTTTGTACAAATGTCTATAAAAAAATTTTTTTTTTTCCTTTTTGTTTGTTTCTTTTTACTTTGCTAACACATTTTAGGAAATTAAGCAAATGCATCTAGCAACTGGTGAATTTGGTGTAATGGTATTTAAGAGACAGGAAGTTAGCATAGCAACAGCTAACTTTATTAAGAGGCCTATTTCAAAATTAGTCTAACCAAAAATATGCAAGAAGAGATAACTTGAGCTGAGATGTACTCTGAGGAAGGCCTTAGGGCACAGAGAAAGGGAAACATGTGATTTGTGTTCTATATTAGCTCCTCCTTAGCATTGACTCTCTCACTTTTCACATGTTCTTGAAAATCTAGGTCTTATCATATAGATCAAGATTTGCATTCACCATAGTTCTCATGTGACCTAGGCTGTAAGTCATAAAAAACGATCGCAGCATATTTGAGTGGTTCCCCAACATCCTTATTTTTAAAAAAAAGAAAATCAAACAAAACTCCTCCAAAATAATACTTCGTGTTCCTGAGATATTTCTTCAGTACTCTGCATCTTAGCGCAGTTTATCTCAGTGCAGTATGTAGCCCAAGAGTACACAAAAGCATTGCATAGGCAGTGAGATTTAACCTGGTCACAATATATAACTAAGGTCCACACAGTGAAAATGTGCATCAGGATTGCAGTCTAGGCTGGAACCGTAGTAGATTAACCAGTAGTTTGCAAATTTTCTGCTGGAAAACTTACTTTAACTTGACTGTCCAACTTACAGCAGATGCTGGCAGTCTGCATCCTATTAAGAATGAACAACCATAATATGTTTATTCCTCAACTCAGACAGTAATACAAGTGCTGTTCAGAAGAGATCGTTTGCAGCTTTTTGCTACCAGGGCTGAATGCAGGGCATCCTTTGCCTCATGCTAGTCTCATCCAGGCTTTGAATCGCACACTGTCCTGCTGGCTGTCAGTGCCGCAGTAATGCTGAAGGCTTCGCTTGTAATACCACTTGCACTGAATGACTATTGCTTAATAACTGAAATGAAGTGCCATTAACTCCTGGTAGTGGGCCAGAGTCTTCAAGGGAACTCTTGTTTCCAGTTTTCCAACTGTTCTGTGTAGTTAACATCAGCAGCTCTGGGTCAGCACTTCTTAGGGAAAGCACCCTTCAAGATGCATCCATGCTTTTCTCAAACTAAAACTTACGTGTTTGCATGAACAAAGATTTTTAGGTAGACACTATTTTTTCTTTTAATTGGTTTGCATCAACTTCTAAGTAGATATAAATGAATTGTTATCTTGTACTCTGAACACTTCCCAGGATCTTAGCAATTCTGTTTCATGGTTTCCAGGACATTTGTCATAGAATCATAGAACAGTTAGGGTTGGAAAGGACCTTAAGATCATCTAGTTCCAACCCCTCTGCCATGGGCAGGG
>JAOEHY010021864.1:0-106067 GCA_025447955.1 Psilopsiagon aurifrons
AGTCCCTCCCCAGCATCCCTATAGGCCCCCTTCAGATACTGGAAGGCTGCTATGAGGTCTCCACGCAGCCTTCTCCAATATCAGGCCGGCCTTTGGTAGGGCCACAGGCAAGTCTGGCTACCACCTCTCTGGGTGTTTTTGGTTTTAACAGGGGTGGGACTAGCATTAATTATCGCCCTATTTCCATTGCTGCAACCTGCATGCTGAGGACTGAACTCCATCTAACCAAACCAACCCAGTGGACCCAGGTAACTGGCTAGCCATGGCTTGTGTCCGCACAGAGCGTGGTAGGATCAGAAATACCACAGTAACAGAAGTTACTGTGTGTCACTGGGGTGCCTTGGTCGTTCCCTAAGGGCTTCCACCAAACTTTACCTAAAAGGGGATAAATGTTGTTCTTAAACACTCGATCATTTCATTGCCTGAATTCCTTCAGTGCTTCCAGACAACGCAGTTAAACACAGGGCTTGCACCCCTGTTCATATCCCAGCCACGAAGTCATCTTCAAATATGTGGAGCCAATTCTTTTCCCATTACCACAGCTTTTTCCCAGACACTCGTTCAAACACAAGCATTGTTAGTATATTCCAAGGAGCTATTAAAGAGACGTAAAGCAGGAATATTGCTTTCATTTCAGGTCAAATGATTTAATCTCTTACTCGCTACACTCAAAGCTGAAGTGCCATAGACGCAAAAGAAACTCTTTCATATTTGTCTAGTAGCACGATTCGCTTCTCGGCTGCGTATTTTGGAACCCTCACTGTATTGTGCATGGAAAGCAGAAAGCAAAACCAGTAACATCCATTTGGTGCTACTGTGATTCAAAGCTGTGCAGAAAGACTACTGCAGAGAGGCATGCAGCATAACCTGCTGGAAAAAAGGGACACTAAACCCAAGCTGTTTCTAGGAATGACAAGATGTTCTGTGACGTTAATGCACTTTTTACACCCAGCTTCCCAGACAGGAGCTGCTTTTGATTACTTGAAACAAAACCCAAAGGCCTGCGAAGACTGACTTGGTTAAAAAACCTTGAGCAACAAACCATGGACCCATTAAGGTAACGAATGCTGTCTACAGCCATAAACACTGCCCAGAAACCCCACTGAAAAAGCGTATTAAATTACCAAGGCCTCAGTGCTGGTACTGGGGCTTCGTAACAAATGATCAGAGCCCAGAGTGGCTTTCAGGACCAAAGCCTCTGTGGAGGCTGATTTAAACCACCCCTCAGCCCCTGGCAGAGCAGGTTCTCACCATCCACTGCCCACGGTTCTGTCAGCCCCGCTTCCACATTCTGTGGAGCGTGACACACACGGGACACATGCACAGGGATGTGTGCTGAGAATGACAGACACCTGCATGAAGGAGCCTGCGTGTGCGTGCCCACACCTCCATCTGCCTCATACCAAGAGAATAAGTGGGCTCTCCTGGTGAAATCTCTCCTCTTCCTCCCCCCTGGTTACACAGACATTGTATAGACAACTACTTACGATACCTGCAGCACACGCCTGGCTTTCAGCACAGAACAACAGCAGTGTAGTGAATTAGGTGAGATTTAAACTGGCTGAACAACAGGGATATCGCTGGGAAGTGCAGCGACAAAGAGACCAATTTCAACCAAAGCATCTGGAATAAATTTAGTACACGTAACCTTGCGCACAGCATTCTGTGCTCAGAACAGATGCACTTTCTGTCATTCGCCGGCTTCACATTTGCAGTAACTAAACCCAACCTATGTGTGATCGCGGATGACTCAAACAGCGTGGCCTCCCGAAAGGAAATTGAGAAAATTCCTTCTCCTGTGTGGGCACAGCGCCAGCGGGAACAGAGTCGGCATCTGGGGAGAAGGGATCAGCCTAAAGCCTTTGCGTGACGTAAACTGGGCACACGCGGGCTGCGAGGTGAGGGCTCTTCCCTCCTGAAGGTGAGAGAAGCTTCAGCCGCCCGGCTGACACCGCCCGGGGTGGCCGGGAAGCCTCTGCCAGGCTCTGCTGTTCGGTGGCTAACGCGAGAGCAGTACAACTGCTCTGGGAAAGTCCGTGTTCAGTAAAGAGAGAGATCACAGAACCTCAGACTGGTTTGGGTTGAAGGGACTGTAAAGCTCATCCAGTTCCAACCCCTGCCACAGGCAGGGACACCTTCCACGGGAGCAGCTTGCTCCGAGCCCCATCCAACCTGAACACTGCCAGGGATGGGGCAGCCACAGCTCTGGGCACCCTGTGCCTCAGCACCCTCACAGGGAACACATACAATGCATAATGCACAGCAGCACATAGGCATCGTCAGTCGGAGCTCAGTGGGGACACGGACCATCCTGAAACACCGGAAGACTGCCAGACAAATGCGATACATACACAGTGCGTGGATGCTTCTGCTGAACATACACAGAAGAATTGGACTCAATGCTTTTACTTATTACTCCAGAAAGCATTAGATGTGAACTGCCATTCAAAGGCACCTCTGTTCTCCATGTGCTCTGTGTTACACTTACCTTACCATAGTTTCCCAGGACCTACCAATCTCCTACAGCCACAGGATCTGTAACCAGGAAACAATCACCCAGTGCTGGTTTTGCAGGTGGCTTCGTTCTCTGATCAATTCACACTCCCTACATAGTTACGAATACAGCTCCGAATACTCACCGTGTACCCTGTGGTGTCACACGACCAGAGAAGAAATCCCATTTCAGCTGAGCTCTACAGCCCTGTTTGGGCAGGAGGGCACAAGGGGCAGGGAGGAAGCAGGAGGTCAGTGATGCTGCAGTTTCACAGCCACTTTGTGCCAGTGGACACCTGCCCTGCTGCCAAGAGAAATGGTTTCCCTCCCTTCCCTCCCACTGCTTCCCTCCTCATTCTGGCACAATTTGTGAGCACACAGCAGAACAGATCGAGGAACGACCTCAAGCTGAGTTTTACATGGTATTTTTAACCTGGACCAATTCCCTAATGCCATTCATCACGTAGCAATACAAACCATTCCTGCCAGTTCACAGGAGGGGGAGACTCCCATGCTGGACACACAGGTTTAAGCCAACTTCAGATGAACAGGAAGTAACAGCCTGAAAAATGGCAGGAAGAGCTTAGCTTTCCATACTGCAGACTCAACCCAAGCCAAGCACAACAAAGAGAAGCTGCTTCTGAGAGACTTGTGATTACCCCAGCGGTCCTGAAGCTGATTCATTTCAAACCCCACAGGGCAGGTATTCACCCTGCACTTCGCTTCCATGCTGGCAGGTTCCTCAGAACCCTGGCAGAGAAATGACCCACACACCACACATCAATCTAAACATGAGCACTCAACGTATGACAACTGAGGAGAAACACCCTCTCATGTGCCCTCCTGCACTAAGACCACAAGACACCAGCCCTGCAGAGAGCTCCACCAGTGCTAAAATCCACCTACAGAACCACGCCAGAGATGTCAAGCTGCACATTCTGCACTTGATGAGGTGGAAGAGGCAGAAGGCCCGGCAGGTCACATCTATGCAGGGCAGGAGTGACACCAAGTGGCAATCCGCTTTAACTGGAGCAGTGAGCTCTGAACGAGCGTCAAACTAGTTCAGCCAAAAGCTGTTAGTCATAGAATCACAGAATGGTTTGAGGTGGATGGGACCTTTAAAGCTCTTCTAGTTCCAACCCCCTACAATGAGCACACCTTCCACTGGACCAGGTTGCTCTGATCCTGCTTATATTAAGCAGTGTAGGATACTACCTGCTCCGGACTGCTAATGTTTTATTAGGAAGAAAGGTCCAGGAGAGTGTACGCTGCTCTGTGCTGAAACCCCACTCAGCCCACTGTAGAAAAAGATGAAGGAAGGCAATCAAACGGAAACAAACACCTCGAGCAATGCTGATCTTTCATTCTCAGGTTCTCCAAAAGGTTTCTCATTTGCTATATGACAAGAAGTTTACAGCAGAATAGAAGCGACAGGAAGGCTGCCCACCAGCAGTAAGACTGCTTTCTAAAACACCTCATGGCTCTTATTGCTGTTT
Organism: Psilopsiagon aurifrons; assembly: GCA_025447955.1. Taxonomy (NCBI): domain Eukaryota; kingdom Metazoa; phylum Chordata; class Aves; order Psittaciformes; family Psittacidae; genus Psilopsiagon; species Psilopsiagon aurifrons. The sequence continues at coordinate 3,990 of JAOEHY010021864.1, forward strand.
AACTGTAAGGCACACGTTATAGAACAGCAGGTGCCCTTTCACCAAAACATGCTTGGATCACCTTCAGAATCTTCTCCGCCTCTTCTGCCCCCCTAAGATTTCATTTCAGGCCTTTTCCATAAAGCTTTACAATGGCACCACAGGGCTGAGCTGGAGTCTCACTGGCACAGCAAACACACAGCTCTCTGTCCAGTGCCCCATGATGTGGGACAGTCTCTCCCTGGGATTTCCACTCATAATTGAGCATCCTCCCCTCACGGAAGGCTTGAGCCTGTGTGGAAGTCCCAGATCACCGCATGATCCCCACACTGCACAAGTACTATTCATTCTGCCTGTGAGTATCCGACTAATTTTGAACTCTCACTCAATTTAGAGATCATCTAAATACACACTTCAAAACAAGAGTGGAATCAATTAAACTTTACATTCATAAGGCTCTCCGGATCTATTTGCTGTGAGCAATTCTCAAATCAATAGATTCCAAAACCAGTGCAAGTGCTTGTAGGATTTACATAGCACAATTCTGCAAACACCATTACATGTGCCCCGATGCTGCTAGAGAGTCTGTGGAATACCTGAATATTCCTGAAACTAAAATCATTCTCTGAAACACCTGCAAAACAGTAAACCATGAGAGCCATGTACATTCATCCCTCAGTCCCACGGACCCACATCTAGAGCAGTTCAGCAGCGCTGGAAGATCTAAGAGGCCTGCTGCATGGTGGAAAATACACAGAAAAGACTTTCAGCAACTTACTTCTCTTGCATGGTAAAGGAGTCAAAACAGCCATTTGCCAGCATTTGGTCCAGCATTGTCAGGAGAGGTACAGACACCCTGATGAAAGAAAACCATTTAACAATGTAAATACACTTCCTGGCATACATATACACACTGTTTTAATGAGAAGCAAAGAAACTTCCTATCTACCTACACATATTTAAATTAGAACCCTAATTTACACAGGGGAGGGTTGCTCGGGGAGCTCTGTGTTGGCTAAACCATCCTCCTTGGCTGAGAGGGGGACCTTCTGTTAGAGCCAGAAGGAAAACACCTGATTTACAACACGCCTCGTTTCAACTTGCAGGGTCCCGGAAACACAGTTCCCGGTAGTAGAAAACAGGGATTTATTTTCTAGGATATAAACAACACATTCCACAAAACCTATCAGCAGTTACAGCGGACAACTGCCAAATGAGCCGACACACAGCGTGTCCGCTGCATTAACTGGGTCATGTTTTCTGTTTCAACAAATGAGAAAAGAAACAGAACAGATCTGAAAATCCTGTTGATAATCGTGGGGGTTTTCCCCAGTAGGGAATATTTTCTGTTTGGCACATATTGATAAGTGAGGCTTAGAGGAATTCATCACGTTTTGCTGAATAAGTCACCTTTAAAGAAAAATCTTCACAAGACTTTTAAGTGTTTGTGAAAGAACTCTGCCTAAAGGAAATGCAGACTGGACTACACTGGAAAGTGTGCAGCAATATCTAACCCCAGTATTACATTATATAGAACCTGGTGTTTATCACGTTATGCATGCTAATGTGATAGTAAATGCAAAATCTTCTACACCACTCCTTTGCTATAGGCTTTACCAAAGGTACCACCGTACCAAACTGATGCAGTAAAGCACATTTAACAAGGCTCAGGCATGCTTCATCTAGGCATAGTAAAAGACGTGCCATACACCTGATTTCAAAGTGTCCTGCTGTTGGAAATGGGCAGCACAAGGAAACCATTACCGGTCATTCCGCAGGTTGTCCTCAAAGACCTTGAGCAGCGTTTCACAAAAGCTCTCCAAAGCGCTGGAATCATTCTGGATTTTCTTCATGTAGTCAAAAAGGCTCTGGGCAGAGTATCGGAGCTGCAAGAGAAGGAACCTCAGAGGCGGGTACAGGGAACAAACCCCACTACAGTTATGCCTGTCCCTCACTACTGGAGGTGTAGACCTGCACTGGAACACACACTTCCAACAGCAGCCAAGTACATAAATTCAGTAACTATATCTGACAGGAATGTGGCTATTTCACTGTCATTAATCCCTTTTCAAGTGTTTTCCTTCCTCTTTTACGTTTTGCCACTGTAGGAAGAGACCACATTAAAGGTTTGTTATTTTCTTTCTCTCAACATAAAACATCCCCAGACTGCTACGATTATCCTGCTTTACTTCAAACAGTAATACTGTTATGGCTGTGAAAGAGTACACAAGAAGTTCAAGAGGTAATATTTATTAAACAACTGAAAACTGCAGACAAGCTCTCGGGCACTCGGTACAGGCCACACAAAGCACTGCTCAACTCGGGTTAGAAATGAAAACCAACTCCGAAGTCATGACTTGGTTTAACTTTGTAACGTTCATCAGCTGCTTCAGAAAGATGGGGTTTTTAATGGCTGTGCCCAAGGCTCAGCTGGAAGCATCCCTCTGGTGACACCACCCGCAAACACGGCAGGGTCTGGCCTTGCCTCAGCGCCTCCCTGCAGCGATGAGCACAGCTCTGCAGGAACCACAGCCCCACAAGCACCAGCCAGTGGCCTCACGCTCCCGGAGCTGCAGTGTGGGACCACTCTTTCCTGTGAGATCCACTTAACCCATAGGATCCATGGTCGAAGAGACTTACAGTACACCCTTGAGCTGCAGGACAAAGACTACAACGGGCTATACAAACATCACTCCTAATGCTGAAGTTTCCCATTTCTGGGAGAGGTGGGATTTCAGTTCCCAGGCTCATCTTCTAATTTACAATTTGACTTCCCTTGAGGATGAGAACAAGAATTTGGGTGGGTTTTTTGTTCCAAGAACTACCCCTCAAAGAAAAACGCTGTATCAAGGATAAACACCATCAGATTTCTGCAGTTTCTCAGCTCTGATGTGAAGGATTATCCATCCTCCTGCGGCTTGGTCAAGTCTCTCCCATAAGAAACTGGCTTACGTGAAGGGAAGGGCAGGTGGGGCAGATCAGTTCTGAAGCACAGACTTCTGCCAGTTTTGATCCCAAGTGTTAAAGTGTTTTCTGTTCAGTCAAGAAGGGGCTGTAAGCAGTAAGCAAGCCTGTTCCATCAGTGGAGATTGTCTGAAGCTCATATGTAGCATTTTGATTGCTCATTCAAAAGTGCAATCAGTTCACTCAGAAGATTGACTCTTATCAAGAAAAAACAGGCTAGATTGGTATGAACAGTGTGACAAATGTCTGCCCCAAACCAAGAGAGAACAACCTCTATTTAAGCATTTAACCTTGCTTTTGTATCAGTAACAGTTTGGGTGCATCAGCACAACAGAACAAGAAACATTTGAGCCTTGAATCAAAGCTCTGAAGCAGTTTCCAAAAGTTCCAGCCTACTTGTACACAACACAGAGAGTCTGCGGCTTTAACAACTTGTTCTACAGTGACATATCCTGGGCAACGCAGAAGCAGAAATACTTCTTTGGAGAGGCAAAGCAATTTAAAGGAATGATTCGGTTATTCTGCATTGTAAACTGATGGCCAAATCTCAGGAAGAAGTCTCTGAAACATTTGTGGAAGCCAGCGGTGCTAACCTGACGTACTGGATTGAACTGAGTGAGGTTCTTCCATGCGCCGAAACTAACGTGGGTACTTCCCCTGTATGCTGAGTATAAACCGTCCCCTTACCACTGAAAGGTCTTTGCAGGAAATACAATGGTACGAAAGAAGGATTTCCTGAAAATTGGAAACCTGATTAATTAATGTAGGCTCTCTTTAAAACAATCTGTGCATTCAAGACCACTGCCTTACACTAGCAGAGATCAACCATAAGCAGAAGAAAGGTTACATCCAAGTCAAGTCTCAGGAAGAAAGAGCTTACCCGGGTAATTCTCTCAATTTGGCTTTTAAACTTCCCTGCAGATCTCACACCATTTTCTGAAGAAAGCTTAATTACCTGATGCTTTTCCTCCAGATTCTAATGATTGAAAAGGCAAGAATGGGCATGAAAGGAAAGGGCAAGCGTAACTGCACGTAGGAGGCTCCAGTGCTGGGCAAAACCAACACAGAGTAGCAGGAGAATCAGAAGAACTGTATAATGAAGACAGCATTTCTTCATTAGGAAGTAATTAAACTAAAAGGTGTGGATAAACCATCACACAACTGCTGGGGAGATTGAAAAATGGAATGTTTTCCAAATAGTCAGCATAGACCCCATGAACTTTACTGGAAGGAACTCCAACATAACAAGATGTCATGAGATGAACAGGTCAAACCCACATGTCCTCCTCAGGAGAACACTTCATTTCCCAGACAACCTGACGACAATTACCTGAGCTCTACCCTTAACTGCTTGGGAGTATTTGCAGAGAAGAGCATTTCCAAATTTCTTCCTCAGCTATGCAGAACACAGAATTCACACTACATCAAATGTGTGACATTTACCTTTCCCTGGGGTTCCACAAGGACTGGGAAAGGAAATTAGCAGGTTAATGGCTTGGAACTGGGACAACTTTGGATAAGAATTTAAGAGGAGGCCTGAGAATGACCTTGTTCTTATTAAACACAGTAAAAGCAGGGTTTGCCAAGGCTTGACTCTCTCATCATTCAAGGTAACCGTAGATACTTCAGTGATAGGAACACACGATAAGGCAAACAGTGTTCAAAGGGACCATTCATCTGATGATAAAATCAAAGTCCTAAGGACACAACCCCAGTGTCCTCAGCCTCCCATTGGGCCAATCTCCTCAGAGCCCAGGTACCACAACAAAATTCAGTCTTCTGCACGTAATGCACCACAAATGGAAGTCAAGTGAGTAACTACTGGGAAAGCCTGGACAAAATCAGATGTGCAGCTAACTGCTAAAGGCTCCAGTTTTCATAAAGGCACTTCAGCAGAGCAAGACCTACTGACAGCATCAGAACATTCCTGAAACACGTGCAGACAAACCATGTTAAGCTCAATAAATAACGCTGGGTTTGGATCACTTCTAATCCTGACAAATTTACAGCCCTGAAGTGGCAGTAGCCTGTTTTCCAGTCACTTCAGGAAAAGTTGCATATCACTGAAGTTTCAGCACAAGTGAAACCCTGTCTCTATTGTTGTACTCGCAACGCTCCTTTTAATAAACCAACTCTTTGGAGGCCAGTAACTCTAAGACTGCAGTCAGTGATATCGTATGAGGAGGAGGAATATCGTAACCTCATCTTGGAACCCTGGTACTGGCCTGGGAGAACACCTCCAATTTTCAACACTGCTTGCTGCTTTGGTTTTCTAAGAAAAACAAAAAGGATTTACTTAAAGTTTCTGTAACGCTCTAAAATGCAACTTTCACTCTCCGTGGTGAGGGGAACTCCCAGGACATTCCATGCTTTAACAAAGGTCCAAATGTAATGTAATGTTCAACAATAATGAAATTATATCAAAATTATATCCTGACCCTGAAACTCCCGGGTCTGTGAACTGGAGAAAGAACCCCATTGTCTTGTTCTGATCTCCATATACTGAGAGGGGGTTTTATGCAGCCATAAGAAATCTGCATCACTGTGGGCCACATATATAATTAGAAGATTCTTTTACACAGAGAAAGTGCCCTTTGAACCAAGGCGATGCAGCAGAATGCCAAACCCCAGAGGGAATGACATCTTCTGTTTTTCCAGATTACTTCAAATGCTGGAGCTGCAGTTCTTTCAGCAACCATGCTGCCACCAAAGTGTTTCTGAGATACCCCACACAGCTCATGGCAGAAAATCTCTTTAAAAAGCCGAACAAAGGACTACTCTTGCTAAATATACTGCAGAGCAATCTTAACTATGGAAAAATAGCCACTGACCGCTGGATTACAATGGAGCCTTTCTCCTACTAATGCCATGAGATGACTTAAAGACATTTGAACTCAGAGTATCTTGCGGTACACAGGACTCTTCTGTGTCCATGTATGCATGCATGTATATATTTTGTAAGTGACAGATCACAAGAACACACAGGGTACTGCAAGAACACGTATCTGAATGGTCATTTTCCTGTATTCGAGACTTAAAAAATCCACTTCTTTCATATGGATTTAATACAATAGACCTTAAAATTTTCTAGTAATAGCTTAAATTGGTCCCTGGATATTTAGCAGAGAACACTATAGACTTTGGTAGAACAGCCTGAAACACAAGTCATTGTAATACACATCTATTCTAATTTATATATCACGTTACAAATAGTAAACGTAATTCACCACACACTGTATAATCCCAAGTGCAAATATCCCATACTTTGAGCCTCCCCTGCACTCCTATCTGGCTCGAAAGAGGATTAGGTCATCTTCTTTCTAAAGCCAAAGCCCCTGAGAATATTTTAACCGGAACAAGGCTTTAACGTTACAGAAAAACGCAGGGTCACAGAAAGTCAGCATTTCAAACCTGTGGTTTGGAAACAGTACAGAAGGTTTCCCCTTAACTATCCCGGCAGGCGGTAACGAGGGAAGGGAGCTGGGAGGAACGGAACTGTCTGTGCTCCTCGAAACCAAGCACAAGCACAGCTCTGAGAAAAAATAAGAGATTAAAACGTTGGGTAAGGATTTTCCTCTGCCCTCGTTACCAATCACAACGTCCTTTTCTCTGCATCTTTCCTCCCTTTTTATACTTACACGAATAACTTTGGGTTTGGTGGAGCCTCCCATAATTAACTGCATTTGACTAAAAGCTGAATTTCTTGTACACGCCGGCTATTAAAAAAATCTGTTAAGAGTTACACTGTCTATCCGATAATTACGGTCGCAAACCAGTAAGCACATGCTTGCAAAGGTTTAAAATAGCGGGAGCTATATAATTAGTTCCCCTTTTAGAAGCATCAGAATTCTGCAAACTGTTTTAAATACACACACCACATTCCCAGCTACACTAAACCCAAAGGCTTACGGACATCTCTTGATCACAAAGAACCCATGGCACCAGGCAAAACCCATCATTCAGGCATATTCTGAAGAGTTCACTGTAAGACTGAAAAGTGGACGCCATGGGAGACAAGCTTGAATTGATTACCTCCTTCCTTCTGTGAACCCAGCAGGAGCTGTTCTCTCTCCACAAAACCGCTGTTTTCCCCGATACTTACCACTTTTCTACCAGCTTTTTTTAATGAGAGACAGTATTCTTAATTAGAAACACTCTTAAACACCATTGGGGTGCTGATTCATGACCTCCTGTTAAAGGACCACGGTGATTTAAAGTTTTCACTGACAGTCAGAATATTCTGTTACTCGTCTGTAGTGTCACATTGAACCGTGTCCTTACCCCAATAGTTGTTTTCATGTATGTTACATCTTTGGCTACACCAAATAACAAAAACGTGGGAAGCTAAATGCCCTGAAACCAAGAATTCTGAAACTAGCAACACAAGTGGTAACAGAAGGACAGAAGGATAGAGTAAAACTGTAATAAAGTCTGGAAGTCTTTGGCAGTGTGACAGACTACCAAAACCAGTGACAGAGACAGCGCTCATGCACAGAAGAATGAAACACAGATTGCACAGCTCAGAGGGTTCAGATATTTGAATGACCTTTCTCTGTAATGTAAGCTCTGGCATCTCTCTGGTAGAAAGTGCATCAAAATGAAAAAACCTGAACATCCTGTTACCACACATGGACAACTGACAGTTAACACCTCACATCAGGTTACAAATGAGAACACTGAGGCATTCACCTCATTTAAAAAGAGCAATCACTTTGTGTTTAGCCACAGCATTCAGTTGAACACTCTTCCTCTGCTAACAGCTTGGAAGAGCGGGTGAGCAAATAAACCCCAGAGCTGACTGAGCCAACAGGCTGGAACTGTCAGGTTCTATTAGGCCAGGAAATAGGTAACAAAGTGCTCAGTAAGTCAAGGAAAGAGTACTTTTAAAGATGAAAAATATAAAGCCCCTCAGGTTTAAAAGTATGATTTGATTTCTTTTAAAACTCTCACAGCTGAACCGCTCACAGAAACAGCTGTCTGCAGTTGCTGTAATAGATTCAGTCTATTACAGTCTAGATTACATTTTAGTCCACAATTTATCAGGAAGTGCATTCTCCTACCCAAGAGGAAAGCCACTCTGCCTTCTTACCGTTGTCTCTGTCAATCCACCAACAGACACTGAGAGCCCCAGAAGCACAGAGTATTGGTATGCTGGCAAAGCCAAAAGCTGGGTGATTCGAGGGAAAGCTTCTGATGCAGCATTCCAGTTCAGAGTCTCTTTCTCTGACCTGGGGAAAGGGGAAGGAAAAGATAATCTTGGCTGTGTGCACTGCCTTTCTTCCTCATACATTCCTATGATAACTCCTCATCCTCAAGCAGCACATCAGTGAAGAAAGTCTCTGAATTACCTAAAAATCAAATTAATCATTGGTCTTTAAGCATATGGGCAAAATACAAAAACTTCAGCCACTGCCAGTGAACCGAAGCAGTCCTCAAGTCCTTACTCCTCTGAACCACGGTTTCTTTTTCATATGCTCTTTTCTGTACGCCAAGCAAACAAGTTCTCCTGCTTGCATTCCTTTCTGACTTCTCTGCCATCAACAGCTAGTCAACCACTGATGCAAAGGCAAACTTATCCCAGGAGAGGCTAACACACACCCCACCACACATCAATCAGCAGCCCAGCAGACAGGGCTTTTTGAATTACAGGAGGTTCAGATTCTGCTGAACAAACAGAATGGGGACACAAAGTTGGATGTTTCTTATCCCAATCAGGTATTATCATCACCATTCAGCAGTAAGTTGCTCTCACTCCTGCTTTAAGTAGAAATACCATCTTAGAAAACTACTGCAACTAGAGTGTGGTTAAAATAACACAATTCATCACAATTATCATTATGATCAATCAACGCTTTCCAGGTGGGGAGGATGAGGAAGGATGTCTGCCAATAAATTCCAACTCTCAAATTATGAAGAGAAAATGAGATTATAAACCTGCCATTTCATGAACATGTTTGTTTCATGAATAGGATTACCAGAACACAGTTCCCAGCAGTTCCATTTTACCAGTGGTCTCCCATCTACTACTGACATGATCTCTACAATCCAGCACAGAATTGGCTGATGGGTTCAGAAACTACTGGGGCAGATGCAGAGAAAGACTTATGCAGCATGACCATGTAAGACCTATCTCCTTTGGAAACTATGGTTTCTAAAAGGACCTTATACTGTAAATTCTTCTTTGGAGTATTTTACATATTTATGGATATTCGTTGCACATTTCAATGACATTCTGACAAACACCACCAAATATTCCTCAATACATACATCAGCCATTTAGGCACATCAGGTTGCTAGAGTTAAGTGTAATAATCTTATTAGGTGCATGTATCTTTTACTTTCACTGGTTTAGGATATGTTTTTCAACGCAGTACCTTGGAAATACCCTTTCCAGCTCTTCTCGATGAGGTATGTGTGGAATCGGAGGGTGGTCAAAGTGTAAGAGAGTAAGGAACACGGATCCTGCATGAGCTCGGAATTTATCTATCTTTTCAGCTGACTGTTGAGCCACACAGCACATGATCTGTTTGCAGCTGCAAAGAAGAAAACAAACCTATAATGTAACCAGTAAAATGTGTATCTAAATTTCAACTGTTTCAATGTAATAACAAATATCCTGCTATGAAAGTACTTTGGTTCAGCTCTTCATAATGAACATACAAGAGGTTTAAGACATCAACATGGTGACAATCTTTAAAGCTTTAACTTCCACAGCCATCATATTGTTGATATTCACATAGTACCTTTCATCCAAAAAGATAAGAAGTTGCTTTGAGCTTTGGATGAACTGCTACATTTAAGACTGAAACAGAGCAGGAACCTTGAGAAAAGCACATTTTCAAGTAGAAAATTGCACGCACAGCAGAAGACAAGGTCTATCACAAATGTCACACATTCCAAATGAATCCCTTCTTCAACTCTGGCTAGCTTTTTACAATATCCTGTTTTGCCTACATTCATAACTAAACTATCAGCTACAATACAGTGTTCCACAATGACCTTTACACCTTCAGAAAGGACAACTAATGATAGTATAACCAGCTGGAACTCCTTCAGTTACAGCAAACCCCAGAATATTGAGAAAATGCGATCCAGCTGGCAGGAATGCTTTCCGAAGTTTCACGTGAATGATCTGTGTCTGCAGCAGACCAGCAGTAGGAAGCCCCTGAGCAATGGCTCTGATTGCTTGCTTTAACTTTATCATGAAATTGAAAACCTGAAGCTCACTGTAAATTGCTTTTCTCTGTATTTCCTTACTAATAACTCTGCAAAGAACTCAGTACATTTTTTCACATTCCAAATGAATGATGTGATGCTCTGGGAAAGAGGGCAAGTTTGCTTTCTATTTAACTGAATGGTACTAGCAGGCTCCACAGAGGTGGCAAGTAGAGACCAAATCACACTGATGCCCTGGACTTCAGAGGTAGAACTGCCCCCAGTTTCTCTCGATAGGGCTAGCCTCTCTGAAAAACAGATGCAATGTTCTCAGCATCTGTAGGGGTTTAAGGTTGATGCACTTCTATCAAAAGTTCTGTTTCACTCAATAAACAAATCATAGAATGGCTGGGGTTGGAACAGACCTTAAAGCTCATCCAGTTCCAACCCCCTGCATGGGCAGGGACACCTTCTACTAGGGCAGGTTGATCCAAGCCCCATCCAACCTGGCCTTGAACATTGCCAGGTATAGGGCAGCCACAACTTCAGGCAACCTGTGCCAGTGCCTCGCCTCCTAAGGATATACAGTATATAAGAAAGGCTTTCCTGTGTGGACTGGAATGTAATTATAAGACATAAAACCAGTACAAGTTGCATACATGTTGACATCAATTAACTCTGCTTCATTCTGAACCAGCAGAAGAGTCACTTCCATTAAACTTCTCATAGCAGCTTCACGCACCCTGTTGAAACAGAGATATGTTAGAGCAGCTGTATCAGTATTTGTTTAAAGAAATACATCAGCAGTTGAGTTAAACACTGTCAAAAAATCAAAATAATTAAGGTGTTGACCTCTGAGAGCAGCTATTGTATGTTGGGGAGGAAGAGGAGTGTGCACAACTGTACCCCCAAGCCCTAGCCTGTGAAGTGAAGCCCACATTGCATTGAGGGTACAACAATCATCCAAGTTTGCAGGCAGGCCCCTGTCTCACCATCTGAGTTTCTATTCCAGCCAGAGGTCATCAAGTTTATTCTTTAAGAAGGTTAGAACTGACAATGATGAGTAATATTTAGTGTGCAAGTAGATGTGTTTAAACCTAAGAGCTCTGCCTCCTTCCTATCATCTAAAAACACCAACCTGTATTTTGACATTAGGAGATTTAAGCACTATTAGAACTGCCAAATTCTTGTAATTTTCAAGCCTACGCGTTTCCAACATTAAAAAACTGTAACTTAGAATGGCTTCCATCTCTATGCTAAATAATAGTTTTATGAAAAAGGTTGAAGCAGTACTAAGCTGTGCTTGAAGTGCATGTTATCTACATGGTGAAGATTTTCTGCCTTCAAAATGTCTCAATCTGATATCAATATCAAAACAGGAGTGTAATGTTAAAGGTAAATATCAATACACTTGTTTTAAGTCACATGCCTTATCAATACATGAGTTGTTGTAAGTAATTTCTTTCTTAAGACATGGGTGATACCATGGCAGATACTCCAGTGGTTACACGATCCTGCAGAAGACCAGGGCCAACGCATTTATCACACCAGTAAACTCGTGGTAATGTCAACCTTTCTCAGTAATAATTAAAAAACTGAAATACCAGAAAAGGTACAGCTGCCTACTGTGAAAAGGAATAATCTTAATTTCCAAGGCCAGATGTGAGCAGTTGTCTATGCAACCTAGAACTGGGTAGGACATTTGTTAGAATGGTAAAAAAGGTAAATTCCATCATTTTTTCCTAGGTAGCTTAATACAAGTTTGGCAATCTTTCATCAAAGTATGTTTTCCTAGTTTTTCATGCAGTATCTGACTATTAGATACGCATGTCTAACACCTGTAGACAGATTGGACATGTCCCAGCAAACAATGCAAAGTTTGCATATGGAAAGTAAAGTTGGTTAAACTTTCCCACGATTCCATTGAAGACAGACAAAAATTACACACCAAAGACAAGGTCTCTGCAGAGAAATGGCAATTCTCCTCCTATCTTTCTATCTTAGTCAATGGATTAGAACAAACAGAATGAGAAAACATATTTGAGAGGCCACAAAAGTATTCAGCAGCCTGCAGTTTGCTATGAGGAAGGATCTCCCTTCCCCCTTTAATTTACGTGTGTCTTGACTGGATTTTGGCTGGCATTGCCAAAGAAGCTTAAAAAGAATCTGCTGCTCAAAGCACATTTGAATTTTAATGGATGCTGGGAATTTAATTTCCTCAGGATTTCTTTGAAAATTTCCACTTTGTAGAGTTTTGCTTTGTTTTTAAATTAAGACATAGACAGAAGGATAAACAATAAGTAGGGGGGTGCCTAAATGAGAGCTGTCAGATGTGGAAGCTAGCTTGAATACCTAATAAGCTAACCTGAATATCTAATTATACTTAGGTTCTTATCTACCTCAGTATCTTGCCTCCTTTTGAAAGCAAAAAGCTTAGTATCTCCTCCCTTTCTCTGAGCCTGCACCCTATTTGTTTGCTTTTACATTTTCCTTCAGCTACACCTGTCTCTCCCTTGTGTTACTGCATTCTCCAAGTGAGACCCATTTACCCCCCTCTCACTTCTTTGACAGCTGAGTAAGGATGAGAGGGAAAGCCATGATCCTTCTTCCCTTACGTAACCTCTGATGACCTGCTCTTTATCCTTACTTGTTTGCATCCTCATTTCCTCTTCTGAGATGCCACACACACCTACTTTTCTCTGAGTTCTTATCCTCTGCTGCTATTTTCTTGTCCTGTGACAATTTTAACAACCAAGGCTGAGAGGCTAGGTATCATTATATGAATCAAGAAAAATACAGACACAAACGCTAACTGAGGCTGATAAAAGGAGGCTGCAGCATTCATCCTGTGTAATTTTCCAACACGTTTGTAAATACTGCAGTGAAGTACCCTAACAGAACAAGGCACATCCCAATTTACAGCTTCTTCAGAAATTAAAGACAAACCCAAAGAACAACAGAAGCCTTCACTGTGCTTTAGTTCATCAATTTAGAAAATGCCTTTTCAGATCATTGTTACTGAGGGCATACAGAAAAGTCATATGAATTCTATACCATATACTGAATATTCTTTGTATATTCAGAGAACTTTGAGGACTGAAGGATGTCACAAATATGACTGCTACAGACTTTATCTTATACCTATTCTACAGGTTTCACAGTAGTAGGTACATTCCCAGATTCTTATGATTTAATTAGTGCATTCTCATAGCTGAAATCATTGAACCCAAAACTTACAAAAGAGTCGGAAATACCCCAGCACAGTTCACGAAGGTTTTCCCCATCTCAGGCAGTCGCTGGTCACTAACACGTTATGCAACTGCTCCCTCTCCTGGCAGGGAATCCCCACAACACCAACGTCCAACAGGAGAGTTGAAGTAGGAGTAAATGCGCTACTTCAAGGAAACTGAAGTTTAAGATCTCTGTAACTTTTTACAACCAAATACATGCCTGATACTCATTACTGATCTTCCTGATATTCCATTGACTAAGAGAAAACAATGTCATCCACAAAACCAGAACAAGGCTGAACATCAGATTAAAACACAATAGTCACCTTCCAGGCAAGGGACAAATTCTTGTCAGCATTTTGTTTCACTTTTTACTTCTCTTGCCCCAATGTATTTCTACCTATACCCAAATCTCCAAAGCTTGGACCTATCTATTTCTAACACGTTTTGAAAAGACATCAGTTTTTAATGAGACAGCAAACAAGACAGCTGTGATTAAGTCTTAGTTTGTAAGGCATCTTACCATCCTCCAACATCTCCCCGGCTGTCTGTGGTATAGTCAGTCACAGCATTAAGTAACGTAGCATAGATCTGAGCAATGTTATCTTTGCAGACATATTCTTCCGGGGATCCTTCTCCCTTTACACCTGCTGTCTGGCAAACCCTTTAAGAAGAGAAAATAAGTGGGAGAAACCACAGCACTAGCAAGGAGAAACGTTAAGATCACAGCTTTGTTCTGTTGCTTAATAAAATTCCCTGACACACAGTATTCTAACCACCTGTAACATCTGCTACAAACAGTATGAAGAATACTTCTGAGCCGACTGTGTCATATTTGACCTGAGGATTTATTTCTGATCTGTGTTCAGGTTTAAAGGAATGCTGGCAAGGCCAAAAACTCAACAGATAAAGCAGATATATATAATAATCTATAATACTACGAAAAAGAACATGCTTAAAGCACCATTGAGCTTCTGAACTCTCCTTAAATGAAGCAAGAAGAACAAAGGGCTAATGCCTGAATATGATATTAACAAACTTCTTCACATTATTAGGAAAGTAGAAAAAACATATTCTTCCTCCTCACTACAGTTCAAGTCCTCCTCACTTGCAGCCCATGAGAAAGGAGACCTCCAAAATACACTCTAGCTAGTCACTTAATTCAGTAAAAAACCCCACACCACCATCAGAGCAGTACTCCATCCTCAGGTGTATGATCATCCTCTAATTCAAAGATGTACTGAATAATGGAGATGCACACAGCCCCGAACATGGGTACGTCATAGTGTAGCTGATTTCAAGAATCATACTACAGACCCATGAGAGAAACCACAATGAACAGGAGAAAACTTCTACAGAAAGAATGAGAGGAAAAAAATCAAGATATAAACATACTTTGCAATTGCTATGAGGGCATCTCTTCTGGCTTCTGCAAAGCTCACGTTTTCAGGGGAAATTAAGGTAACTTGTTTCAAACCTTCCAAAACCTGGAAAAAATATATATTTAAATCCAATGCATTATTTATTATGTTAAATTTAAATTTCCATTAACACTACTAGCACAGTACAGAACTTTAATTTTCAGAATCTGTAACAAGCTAAACCCGTGATGATTTTCTGGAGTTACTGTACATTAGGATACAAACCTCTTTCAGAAAGACCTTTAATTATGATAATTATTATTAGTTTGATCACCATCATAGGTTTCATTCAAAATGCCCTGTGCCCTCTCCTGTCATTACAATGATCATGTTTTCTCACCTGCTGGAGCCTGCCCTTCAGCAGAAATCTTGGAAGAGCCCCAAGAGCACGTGAAAAGCCACAACGAACCATTTCCTCTGCGTTTTGTAGTTCTGAAACATACATTGTCACCAGCTCATCTAGAAAAAAATACAATTGCAGAATGAAAAGCAATTACCACATCAGCGTCCTTACATATTCGGCCAACAAAAAACTAAAGATCCTCCAAACAGAGCATCTAGAAAATTTCATAATTCATTAAGCTAAAATACAGATACCTTTAATTCCATACAGAAATAAGATAGAAACTTTAAGATGTTCACTGTTACATGAATGAATTCTTATCTTCTACATACAAAGTCAGATGCTAAGACAGACTAATCTAAGTCATTCAAGAGCGAAAAAAGGACAGTTAAATTTCTTATAAACCCGAAGTACAAGCACAAATTTCTATGCAAACACAGAGGAACAAGCTCTTTTATATCTCCAGGTCGTAACTTTCCATAATTAGAGAAGTATTCTATGTTAGGAAAGAGATGTCTTTGCATTTGTAAAGGTCAGTTATTTGAGAGTTTTCCCCCCAGAAAAGTCCTACTGGACTGGGGGTTTAAATACACACTCAGATCATACCTAACCAATGAGATGATTTCATATCACATTATAGAGAGACAAAAACCAAGTTGGGCGTTTTGCAGAGAAAGCTCAAACAGAAGGGATCACTCTGAAGCAGGGATGCTGTGCTCTGATGATGCGCCTCGCTATATGACAAAACAGGGACAAAACAAGGACAATTGCCTCTACAAGAGGTAGCAGACAAAAGGCACAAGAGTAAACTGAAAGGCACATAGAAAAAGGAGCCTCAACAATGAAGTGATTCAAAGAAGAAAATGATAATGAATGAAAAAAATAAAAAGAAAAAATTAAAGAATCTATGTCTTTCCATTGTAGGCTTTATCACTGATTAAACAGACAATACTTCCTTTACCAACTTTTTTAGTCAATACAATAAATTCTTCTGTAAAATGCAGAGAAAACTAAGGTACTCCAGAAAAAGGGTAATGGCTTTAAAATGACAGAGGGGAGATTCAGATGAGATATCAGGAAGTTCTTTCCTGCAGGGTCATGAGGCACTGCCACAGGCTGCCCAGAGAAGCTATGGCTGCCCATCCCTAGCAGCGTTCAAGGCCAGGCTGGATGGGGCTTGGAGCAGCCTGGTCTAGTGGAAGGTGTCTCTGCCGGTAGCAGAGGATTGGAACTGGATGAGCTTTGTCCAACCCAAACCAGTCTAATTCTGTGATTCATCTCTTCACTGAATATGTATTTTTTAATCCTCATGGAAAAAGAATCACAGATCCCAGGGCAATTATTTAATAGTGCCATTGCTTACTGTCATCTAAGATTTAAAGGATTGAGCAATATTTGCTAGAGGAAGAAAGAATAGTTACCATAAGAAACTACACATTAATCAAAACTCATGACTGATTTTTTTTTTCTTCTTTTGTAAATCCCTTTGCAGTAGGCAAGCCTCAACTAGTTCCTCACAGCAGGAAACTAGTTCCCTGTCCAGAGGTTAGCAATACCTTCACATGAGTGAAGGTATTATTTATCTATCATTTAAAACTTTCCTAACCACTGCAGCATAAGGTAGAGTCTTGAGGCCATAGGAAGATGCAACGCTTGCTTAGACAGCAAGATGATCTTAGACAATAAGACTATGACAGACTTCCCTTTCACTGATGTAAATTAAAGATGACATTTTAGCCAAATGACATAAAATTAAGACAAGACAACCAGCAAATGAACAGCTCTTCACGTGTAACTACTTCGTAATTATGCTAGCATAGGTAATACAAATGTTAATATTCTTCTAAGAGTTTTCAGCTTCATAAAACACAGCCTATGAAGCATCTACAATATTAATTCAATACAATCCATCCTGAAAGAATATTAAAAGACACAGTCATCAAAACCAAAGCAGAACACAGTAAGACAGAGAAAAATAAAGTGAAAACAAAAGGAGGTAAAGGAAGTGATTCAATAAAATAGCAGTCTTATAGAGATACTCAGAATGCCGAATCACTGATGTATCTTTGATTCGTGTTTTCATTTTAACCTGTCAAGTGATAGTGAAACTGGTTAGATTTTACCAAAACCTTTTTTTCCTAATCCCTTTAATCATGTTTAGACCTGCTTTCTTACCTAAGGCACCTGCACTGTCATTCAATGTCTTCTACACAGTAGCTTACGCACATACATGGACACATCAGACATTACGGGGAAGATGTTTAACAGTGGATTTCAGTACCACAACATACACAATTTAACGGTCATGAAATACATAGAGATGAAAATATTCAATTCTTTTTCTTGCAAAGTCTGCATGTGTAATGGCACTTTCTTTTTTTTATCACATGCGGAAGAGGTTGTCGAGCAGTACAAGGCCAAATAAAAGCATAATCAAGACAGAGCTGACTCCTAGAACAGCAAAAATTCCCAACCCACAATTCTATTCTCTAAATCATTTCAGAAAGCCTGATAAAAAAATCTGCCTGTATTTCAGTTGGTTTTATTCCATTCTGAAGCATTTTAAGGTCCTTTAAAATTAGTGATGCTCCTCCCCATCCTACCCAGTACTTCCAAAGTGCAAGTTAGGTCCAGTCCAGTATTTTCTACCTCTATTGTACACATGAGTCATTACCCTGTAGAGCTGAATCATCTTCTCCCTTTTCATTGATGTAATACTCATTACACAGCGCAGCCAGTGCAGAGACAGCAGACTCCTGCAACAAAAGCAAAACTGAACTTGATGTATTTACTAAGGTTGTAGTTCATTACAAATGTGCTCAGAATTAAAGGGTTAAGGAAAAAGAGAGTGGATTTTTTTAGAAGTCCTTCCCTTCAGCCACTGACATTTTCCTAATACTGCTTTAAGAACAATTGAACAGGAAGCCTATGCAAGAAAAGCAAAAAAACCCAGATTTTACTCTTGTTCCTTCAAAAGTACCAGTAAGCTGAATTAATATTGAAGAGATTAACAGTAAAGTATCAACTGTATTTTCAGTTCAGTTAAAAGACCTACAGGATGTCACAATATTTCAAAATACAGAGGTCACTATTTCAATACATTGATGCCAGAAACAATCCATATTTTCCCAGAGCTACAGAAAGGAAATAAAGAGTCAAAAAACATGGACTGAGGGCTATACACAAAGCCCCCAAAATATCCAGCATCACAATCCTTGTGTGTCAATCTTGACTGGTTTAGAAAGGATCATAGGTTGTGTATTATGCCTGAACCTCTAAATCTTTAGAGTGGTTTTGGTCATGATTCAGGACACGAAACCAGCACAGCTGCTATTTCAAAAAGCATGTAACAAGTTTTCTCATAAAATTTATGGTTGAATTATACTTTTCCGCTAATAACATAATGCTGACCAAAACTGCAATAAATTTGAGAGCATACAAAAACTATGCACTGTTCCATTGACATTAATAACAACAATACTTATTAATACTCCTGTTCTCCAGGTACAAGAACACAGGAATCGTGTACAGCTTATCCATTCTACCTTCAAAGACATGTCACATTTGTTCTCTATGCAAAACCAAGGACATGGAAAAAAACCCCACCAAGATTCATCTAAAAAATATTCTAACTACCAGAGGCACTATAGCAGCAAAATATACAGAATTAAGATAATTCAATAGATAGATAATTAGATAATTCTAATGGGTAAGTCCTGTAGATCACAGAATCACACAATGGTTTGGGTTGGAAGGGACCTTTAAACATCATCTAGTTCCAACCCTCCTGCAATGAGCCAGGTACACCTTCCACTGTAACAGGTTGCTCATAGCCTTCACTTTCTAAAGAGAATGGTTTTCACCTTAAACGCATGAAGTTGCATTGGGAGAGTATGTCAGAAAAAAAGATTACTTTGCGATGTCTCAAGCACTGTCCTTAATGCTATTTCTTTCTAAAGTACATATACAGAAATCAAGTGAGGATTTGTATTTAGCAAACACTGCTCAACAATAATTAATGTTAACCAAACAAGTCAAAATTCCCTAAAGTGCATAATTAATTCTTCTAAACCTGGTTTAGAAGGTCCACTTATGTGACACACAAGCTCTTTGAATAAATCCCTAATGCCAAAAGAATATTCCAGGAATTTGAATGTCATCTTTTAATTTTCTTCAGTGATTTGGATACATTCTAGTCTACTCTGTCTTCCAAGGAAGACTTTAAAAGATGAGCTACCAGATATTTGCAATGCTTTTATATCTTATTTTTAAAACCTAAGAAAATGAACACAATATGTTATATTCAAATCTCTCTGTGATGGCTGTAATAGAGAAGACAAAAATTGTCTTTATAATTCACTAGAGCCTTTAAGAGTGCAAGATCAAACTGTCATGGTATTACTTGGGAAAATTAAGATGAATAACTGGAGGGGTTAAGATCATGCATATAAAATGGCATGAAACACAGAATCATAGAATCACGGAATAGTCAGGGCTGGAAAGGACCTTAAGCTCATCCAGTTCCAACCCCCCTGCCATGGGCAGGGACACTTCCCACTAAACCATGCCACACAAGACTCTGTCCAACCTGGCCTTGAACACCGCCAGCTTCAGGACATAACATTTTAATATTCAGGATTTAATATTCAAGAGCACAGTAAAAGGATTTGCCACACAGTTTAATGGGAAAGACAAGCACACTGCTGCTGCCCACTGTCACTGCAGCACCAGTCAATTACTTTGTCCAATGTATCTGCAAGAACAACTTTTATGATAGCTGTTAAAGTATTAATCAAAAAAGTCCATTTGAATGTTGAGGCATTCAGTCATTTTTGTTTTAAATAACCCTTCTTGCCAGTCTAAGGAACAAACATCCAAGAACCGATTAGATCCCATGGAAAATAAACCACCAACAGAAAGCAAAACCACTTCTAACTCTGTATTTCATGTGATCGCATGAAGAAAGAGAAGCTACTGTACCTTTATATGCTGCCGTGCAGAGCTTGAAACAAGAGTGAGACTTCTTAGACTGTCATCTATTAACCACTGCCAGCCAGCTGAAACAGTAAGGAACATAAATGGGATTAATTCTTCATATGTTCTTAACTTCAACATTCTGATTATTTTTGTACAAAGAGCAGCAATTACACACTGACGTATTTCCTTGGGTTTCCAAAATAAACAAGGTTGTAATTCTCAATTAGTGTAACTATTTTGGTTTGGTTTACGACAGACACAGTGCAAACACTGGGGATGCTGAAAACTGACAGGAAAAAACCCCATGTTAGTAAACAGCTACAGAACAATTCTTGGAATGACATCCCCATCTGTTGCAGTATTCGTGTATCTTTTTGATGTTTTTTTGTTGGGCCACCCAACCTCACTAATCCTGCTTCTTTCAAATAATAATTCATTAATACTTCAGCTTAATGACTAACTGCAAAGAGAGTGGAAGGTTATTTAAAGTACAACATACCGATTACTGGATCTCCTCTAAATGGCATTTTTGATAGTGATAACTTTTCAATTAAAGTGCAGACTGCAGAAAAAAAAAGTAAATTTGATAACTGATAAACACAAATGAGAAATTACAGCAATTCTGAAGATATGACAAGTTAATAGCATTAATTTGAAATGGAAGAAAACTAACAGAAGTCCAAAAGATGTGAAATTAGAAACTGAAATGACACTCGTGGTTCTTGCATACACAGTACTGAGAACAGTAACTGTTCTCTGACACGAGTTAGTTCCATTATTCATGTAAATACACTGTTTGGTGCTATGTTTCCCCCTGCTCTGCCATTTAAGGTGCACATGTACATATCAGTCACCTTTCTGTTTCTATAGCAGTCTGTAAATGGCTCTGTAGTATCGTTGATAGGACATCAACTCAGACAAGGATAATACTATAGCCATTAAAAACTAGTCAAATATATATGGAAGGTTTTCCTGCTTCTTATTAGCGTTTTTTTTGGACCTTCACGGAGTGACATCTGTTCACTGTACAGAGCTAGGAGCCATAAAACTGGATGCAGCTTTATTTCCTTTGATACTCTGAATACAAGAAAATGTCATTTTAACAATTAAGTCCTTATAATTTTTAATCTATAAACTTACATGAATTCTAAGCTTACAAAACCACTTTCAGAATAGGGATTTTCTTAGTGTTTCGAGGCTGGTTTTGGAAATAGAGATTAACACGGCAAAACCTGCAAACTTTTACTGTATGTAGGTTGACTTGCACTGCTCGAATGGAAGATCAGAACTTGGGTGAACACAGTTCATCTCCTGATGATGAGTTCAAATACAACAGATCCCTATACATTCATATTCCCTATCTGACTGCTTTAGACTTGGTGGAGATTGGTAGAGAGGAAGGAAAGGACAGAACAAGCTACCACATAACGCCACCTTTTTGTTTTCCGCTCCTCCCACAGCCTAATCTTTGAATCTTCCTCTAGGCTCTGTACACAGTTCATCATCTTCCTCATTTACAATCAACTAACTGGGCTCCAAACCTACTCTTGAATTCAGTCCTCACTATGGTAATATCACACAATCAGGCTCCTTGGGCTCAAACTCCATTCAATATTGTATGTCAGCTTCTTTGTTCTCATATTTACTCCCAGACAAGGTTAAGCACAGTGACTAAAACCAAGTCTCTTAGGGCTCCTCCTTAAGTTCTCTATGCTTCTTTACGCTCTATTGTGGTTGAGACCATCATCTTCATTAGACATGCAGGCAATCTGCGGAGCATTTTCAATTCTTCTCTTATTCCACCTACACAGCAGTATCATGCCAAAATAGTCATTTGTACTTCTCCAAAATCATGAAATATTCAGCTGCTTGAAAGCTGAAAGATGCTACCAAACCTACCCTTCCCTTCAAGCCTGCATTATCATGTCACAGGACTGTAAACGCAAAGACTGCAGAAATCCTTCTTGCCCCATCACTCCTTCTATTTGATCTTGGTACTAAAACTCCCTTACCCGCTATGTTTGGATGGCTTCACACCGTCAAAGCCAGACTCTGCTAGACGGCACTTACTTCATGCAAGCCATGAGCAGAAAACTCAAGTTGGCATCATTTCCTTACCCACCCGGGCTACCTGGATGGGTACTTTTTCCTGCATTGCTGGTCCTTTTCTTTTTACAGAGGTTCTACATAAAACAATCTTCAAACTTCATGTCAACAACCTATCATATTTTCTGTGATACCACCCTTTCCACAGGCTGGTTTTATATGGTCGTTAATCTTTCTGCACATACATATGATGATAAAATCATTAGTTACATGGCATCTGCCTTAATGGACAGAGTGTAGCACTTCTGGAGCAGAATCTGAGTAAATCAATGAAGGAAGAAAGTTCACTGTGCGCAACAATGGAAGGAGAGAATGTGTGACATAAACCCAAGAACTATCTCCAACTCTCAGTTATTCACCAGTGTGCTGGCAACCGAAGTTCTGGTGTGCCTGTCTTCTGACTGGCCTCCAAACTTAGTAATATTTTCATTACCGTGCCTACTTTAGTTATGCCTTCAACACAACATATGCAAAACAAACTGGAAAAAAGAAAACAGAATTCCTGACTGCACATTCTCTGATTTCACCCCTCAGTGTTACACTTACCAGCTGGTCTCATCAGTTCTCCACCTAAACCCCTGCAAAGCAGAAAGAGCTGTCAGAGAATAAGCTACCACAAGCAACCCAAGTGCACTGCCAAGTGAGGAAAACCCCCTCAAAAGCATTTCAGAATGAAAGCAGATCACATATTACCTGCAGGCTTGTATTTGACCAACTCTAAAATACTTCTTTTTAGATCAACTGCTGTCTTCACTTCAGCTTGATTTATACAAAAGCTTCCTAAATATTTAACTTTCTTCCTGCAAAAACGTGGTCCTAGACTGATTTTTGATGTGAATAATTAAGACTCAAATTCATTCTGCTTTCTTCTCAGTTGCTTCAGAAGCATTCCAAACCCATGGGACTTGCCACAGGACTTTTCAGTCTTACAGCCTCTACAAATTTCTGACTTCTACAAGTAAAAAGCAATTACATGCAATTTTTAAACAAAATCTACATTAAACAGCAACTTCATTTACAGTTGCCATTTTCACAAATGGTAACTGGTTTACTTCCTTGCAGAAGTTTCTCGCCCTTCTCTCTTTACCCTCTCCTTCCCTGCTGAAGCCCCCTCCCAACTGATTTTGTATCCATTGTCACAAAAAAAGGGGGTAAAAACTTCCAAGACAACAGGAAAGGGAGAGAAACAAATGGCTCAAGATGCTTCAGACCCTCCTCCTGAAGTGAGTGTTACACAAGGATGGCCTCTCAAGCTCAGGCTTACCCAGCCCAGGTAACCCTGCCTGAGCCTTAGCCTGGCTGCTGAAAGTGCCGAGAAAGTCTGAACTGGGCAGAAAGCTGGCAGAGAAGCATCCTGGCAATGGCAGGGCCTGCTTCCATTCTTCAGCCTCTCAGGTCTCTGGGCAGAGATGTTTCCTCCCAGAGCTGAGCAGTATCTGCTGGTTACATGGATATCCCCATGGTGCCGTGGGTACTGCTTGGGGCGTTCTGCTCAGTGTCACCCTCTGTGGCTTAATTTTTCCATTTTATGAACCTTTGACCCCTGCCCTTCCTTTGGATATTTCTTCCCTCAACTCCTTATTCTTGTCTCCCTCCACTTTTGAAGGAATATTTCCTCCCTGAGGTGTGCCAAACCCTTAATCACCTGTTTGTATGGCCAAGCTCTGGCAGAAACTCCCAGCAAGGGGGAGGAACAACAAAGACTTTTTGTTTATTTGCTTGGTTTGGGGTTGTTTTTTTTAAACCTTTTCTTCCCTCCTCTCATCCTCCCTCCCCACAATAAAATTAATAGCTATGCTCAGAAGGCAAACTTAGCAACCTTAACAACCCCTAGAACTTTGTTCTCCAGTTTACCCTTTCATAGGAGCTTCAAAAGCCTGAACGTTTTGAACAAGTTTTTCCATTCCCTAACAAGTAGGTGCCTCTTGTAGCATGCGCTGGGTTTCTGACTGCTCAGCATTTGCATTGGTTTGACAGGTACCACAGAGACGCCAACTCCACAATATGCCCATTCACCATAGATCAGCACTTCCTTTCATTGGGAAAGTTCTGCTTTTGCCAATCAATGTATTAAGCTCAATGTAGTAATCCACAGCTCAGTTTATCATCATAGGAAGCAAGCACAGATTCCACATCACCATGCCGATAAGGTCTTTGTATTATCTACCCCACCTTCCTGCCATGTTGCCTGCTCTCCAGCTTCTAAAACATTTAAATTAGAGAAGAAAGAAGTGATGCAAGGAGTCGAGACAGCAGCAAAAACAGAAGAACGACGTGGCAAGGCCTGCTTCCTCCTCAGCGTTTCTTTCTCCTTCATTTTGTCCTCACCCATTCCTTGCCTTTTGTCTGTTGCCTTACTGCAAATGAGTATAAAATAATGATCTTGTAAATTTGTTTGGTGTGCAACAGAGTCTGCTGATGCAAGGATTCAGATATGGACTTCTGTGCAAACTACAAAGCAAAAACTGAGTCATAAAGGCTGCTCTTCTCCACTTCTGCACACCGCCAATAAGGAAGTCAGGCCACTTAAAGCTACTCTCATGTTAATAATTTGACAGCTATCCCTTCCTCTGGCATTACATCAACTCAATTTAATTTCAGAGTTTAGAGCTTCACCAAAGACTGTTGTCCCTGTGCAAGAATGAAGCGTGGTGACAGTGACTTGCATTGCAAGATTTCCATGTAACAGAAATCTATCAAATCCATCTCTGAAGGCACTGCAATTGTGTGTTCTCCTCTGCAAAGCTCCTGAAGTTATTTTTTGCCTACACATCACAGTATGTCCATCAGTGTAGCTACAGTTTTCTCCTTTTCCACAGCTCATACGTATTTCAATTTCAAGAACTGCTAATTCTATCAGAATGCCAGATCTTCCCTCAGTCAGGGCTCAGTTTGTCAAGCATGATGCGCATCTTTCTATTAACTTTATCTCGCTCTACAGTATTTCACTAAATTAAAAAGATACGGATCTACCTAATTCAGAGATTCTGAATTTTGCTGTACTGTCAGTATTCTCTCTTTTTCCTTCCAAAGGCACATCCACAAGTTGCATCACATTAATAGACGTACCTGTTTCAAAGTTTAATTATTAATTCAATTTGGAACTTGACTGATGCAGTGCCCGGGTGCCATGAACTCCTAAGCATTCCTTCCTACGTACACTTCCACAGCAACGCTTCTCTCCAGAAACCGCTTAGGATGAGTCACAATTTATTTGTGGAAAATATAATAAAAATACACAATCCCTTGTAGAGCTGATGAACTAAGATTACTGACCTCAGGATGCTTGTATCTAATTATGTAGGCAATGGCAGTGCTGTTTCCAGGGCACATGGAAGTTCAAGGTATTTTTGTGGCTCCTGGGGTATTTAAGTGATTTAAAACCTGCCTTTTTTGAGAAGCTTAGAGTTCATCTTTAGGATTATAAATAACAGTAACAGAAGCTGTCAGTACATACAGTTTTATAAATATCTGAACCTGAAGTTAGAACTACTGGAATAGCTCAAGAGATTCAATCACAAATACTTGATTTCCAAGTAGCTAAAAACACCTGCTCAATAAGGATTTTCAGCTCCATATGAATCATAGCATACTATTTTCCATGGGAACTCTGTCTCAAATAGAATCAAGGTATCTTAAAAGGTCCAGGTTACATACTTACTGGGCTTGGGAAGTACAAAATGGCTTTATCGCAAGGTACACATGGGAAGAAAGAGATATACCTCTGAGCCTTAAAACTCCTCAAAGCACAGTGCAGCCCGACCTAGAACCACCATGTTACTGGATGCAAAAAATCATTTAAACTTGGAAGAACTGTTAAGATGAGCTTTGTTGCAGGGCTGGAATTATTTGCTGATTAAGTTAATATGCCTAAAAACCTCTTATGTAGATGACTGCCAAGAAATACATTTGCCCTGAAACCATCAAGATTAGTTGCTACCTTAAAGGTCTTTGAAATGAGAGGAGTTTCTCTTTTGCCTAGTACCTGTCAACACCTACAGGCTATCCTATGCTTCTGGAAGGCTGACGCTCTGAGGATGACAGTCCAACTTAAGAGTGGCTGCTCCTCTAAAACCCTAAAATTGCTTGTCTCACAGAGCTGACCATGTAATACATGCAGTCAGTCTCTTCATATGTTACAAGAATGAGATCAGAGCAAAACTTGGCACGCAGCACATTGCACACTTGAATCATCCAGTGTGGGAGTTGCTACCAAACACTGAGCACCGTCAGAGCTTCGATGGGAACCCTGAGGCCCCAGTGAATAGAACAGTGCTGAAATACAGAAGTGCAGCGCATCGACCTGATTAAAGCCCAGTATATCTACCTCCAGTACTTCCATACCCACTCTCAAGTATCCTGTTATCCAATCATGTGTATTAGGACCGACACTATCAGACTTAGAACTGGCTACAAGAAAGGAGGGAAAAGAAATTCCGAACATTTATTTGGCCAAATATTCAGTCGAGAACCCTTTATCAGATGATGCTTTTTTAAAGACACTTAACAGAATTACTATTAAAAATACTTATTTCTTGAGGACTTTTCACATTGAGAACTAGCACAATGTTTCAGATGCACTACAGAAATATATCTGCCACAAAAACTAAGATCCTAACCATGCTGGTTCAGTAGAAGCCAGGTTGATTCAAGGCCAGGTTGGACAGGGTTTTGAGCAACCTGGTCTACTGGAAGGTGTCCCTGCCCATGGCAGGGGGTTGGAACTGGATGGATGAGCTTTAAGATCCCTTCCAACCCAAACCATTCTATTATTCTTGACAATATACATAAGGCTGTGTTTTAACTGGCAGACTCATTTCCTATCCCAAGTAAGATAGTTTAAGACAACAGATGCCACAAGATTTTGTCTTAGGTTTTTATATACAAAAGTAACATTTGAAGCAAATAAAAGATAGCTTCATTTTTATAACTCCATAACTCATAGAGCACAAAACAGGCACTATGAACAAATACTCTAAGTGACATGGATTGCATATGGATTGCATATGACTTGCTATGACTAGAGCCCTTTTAATACAGAAAGTCAGGCTCACTGTGCAATACTGCACTGGAAGTACACATGCAAATTCTTAAACCAACCAGCTCCTCAAGACAAACTCGTGCATCAAATGTGTCAGAGTCAAGACTAATGGAAGGAAGTATATACTGTTGTGCCTGGACTTGCATCTTCCTTTTTCAACATACTATGGTAAACCCAGAAAAGGACTTCTACGGGAAGACAGAAATACTTCTGGTCTTCAAAAAATGTTAATCCAGTAAAGGACAGGATTTTCTACAATCAGTACAAACAAATTTGATTGGTTCAAGAATCCTCAAAACGGAGAGGCTGTGCAGGATAACTCAAAACTTGAACTGCATCCTGTCTGAAGAGTAATTCATGGCCACCACTGAAAAGCAGGTCAAAGACATTGCAAGAGCTGCCAAAGAAAGTAAGATCATTAGCTACATGAAGGTCCCCATTACAGCACTTTGGCTTTATCTTGTTTGACTTGAGGTACTTACGGATTCAAAGGAATCCTAAGCATTAGACAATGAAGACTCTCACAACCCATTTTCCAGCTTACAAGTTATAAACTGTAACTTCACAATTTATTTTTTTTAAAGCACAGCGTTTTCACACTTCACTTCCTTTCCCTTTCTCGCAGGCCAACAGAGTACCTGAAAACAGCTTGATCAAAGCATTAAAACCCATTCAGTCCACAAAAAGAAAGCTATGCTTGTTGCCAGAAGTGAAAGCAAAACAGCTAATAACAGTCGAGACCTGTGGCCTGATGCTTTTTCTGAACGCAGTTTAAAAGCCAGAAGCACAAATAAAACACAGAGGTTTTCAACATTCCGACAAGATGTTGTTACATCGAAAATTCCCGGTAGCAATTTCTCAAATGGAAATCTTTGGAATATTATGTGCAATAATTACTCATCATGAAACAAGTTTGGCTTGTTTCACTAAATGCTTGCCCAGCAATACTCATACTGCTGGTTTGTTTTTATAACCTAGTTTATTTTTCTTGTCCTATTTTAAAATGTTATGCATACCGATATTTTAAAGTATGGATTGTAGCAGACATCTCTGTGTCAGCCTAAGCATTAGAATAAACACCAGTGAATCAATTTCGCTTGGAGCTGAATTAGAAGTCTTATCTAGAATGAAAACATTTCTGTAGGCATCTTATAAATACCATTAAGTGCAAGAAGTGCACATTATGACAAAAACAAATTACACCCAAGCTCCACCCTGACATTAAAGAATTTATGGGAGCCAAGACAGCCACCCACAAAGACACTAATATACAGTATCAGCATTAAACCTGTGTGCCAGTACAAGCTAACTGAGGAGGAAGGGAAGTCTCACATCAGTACGTAGGATCCTCATAAAATAAATTTCAACTTCTTTTTTAGGGTTTTTTTTTCCAGAAAGTTTCAGGATATAAAAACTTACATGAAAATTATTACATTATAATCAGACAAAAAACCTACTTTGACTTTTCTGTTTTCAAATATGTTGTGTGCAAAGAAGGGAACTAAACTGCCCAAAAGCTCAAAGAATTTGTCAGCTAAAGCAGGAAAAAACCCTCACTTGCATATACAATCATTAAGGGATAGAAGTCATTAATTGAGTTTTGATTTCCTTAAACTTGAACAAACTCTGAAGTCACATACTAGCTTTGGTTCATATTTACTTAACAGTTACTTAGTACCGGTAAGGCAAACTGCCTTTATTTCCTGGAAGCTTTAATAAATAGGAAATTAAAAACAACACAGTGAAACTCATCTACATTTTCTTTGGTGCAAGGGATGAAAACTTGCATGGAACCTTTTGTAATACTCCTGGCCTACTCATTCCCAGGATGAAGAAAGTAATTCTGGGATTTAGATAATAGTTCCTTTAATAAATAAATAAATACGGTTTGGACTCATTAACTTATTAGGTAAAGGTCATTTCTATAAACCTATTTGAACCATACAAGTACTACAGTACAGTGAATAATGAGAAAGAAATCCATCGCACACTGCTGCAGCCAGGGATTAGCAAGCATATTCTGGTTCACATTCTGTCCTGTCTCTATCACAGCACTGAGATCAGTACTTTCTGCTCTCCCATTAATCAAACATGCCCTGCGAGTCGCACTCTCTAAAGACCACAGCCATTATAAAACAACATCAGCCTCTGTAATAGGCAGACAAAGCCAAAGGAGTGTACACACTTGCATTTGGATGACCTGCAAGAGACTGGCTGTCTATGGTAGGTGCAGCTAGCTTGTACAACCAAAACACCCCCAGGATCCTACTCTTTTCCTTACTTCGAATTCGAAATACAAACAGTTGTTTTTCGGCAGCTATTTTCTTACCTGTACAACTGACGACTGCGAAGCTGGGGGAAAAGAAAGCAACAAACATGAATATTAGCAGAGTGAGTTTGAGACAAGTGTTTTCCTTTTTCATCCTCACATGCGATGTCTATATACTGTAAGCTATGCAACACTTTGGGTTATTTTAAAAATAGAATTCAAAGGGAAAATATTCAAAGGGAAAACATTTAAAGAAAAACACCCTCTTTACAGCCATTTGAATTTTACATTTGAAGAAAATCAGTTTAACACATTGATAAAGCACTGGTTGTCTTAATTCCAAATCTTAGCTGCTCCTGTGCCTTTTAAAATACATTTGCTTTCCACAGTTGGCCCTTGTAAAATGATGATAAGGGATTAAGGCCGTTGTAACAGTATAGATACTGCTGGCCGAGATTTCAGGCATTTCAACATGATAGAGTTAAACAAGGACAAATACACTTTTTCAACCTGTACCAGCAGCTTTCACCTATGCACAGCATTAAGCAAGTAGCTGTGTACTTTGAAGCATAATGAGTAAAGCTGATAGCTTTAGTGCATCAGAACGGGGACTAAAGGTACTACAGATAATGTAGTAAAGAAGCAGGAGCCTGGGTGAAGTACTGTCTATTCCATTAGGTAAAGAAATAGGAGGCAAAGGAAAAAACCAACAGCATGACTTGAAATTAAAGGGACAAGTTAGGCAAAATTATCTCCATAGAAGCATTTTAACTTGCTATGAACAAGACTTCATTTGTCATAAGTAGAGATAAAGACTACATCAGTTGAAATACAGAATAAGATCTTCAAGGTCTATAAACAGGCAAATTATTGATGCAAAGGTTTAGCAATGAAATCCTGATAAAGAAAAAAAGGAATAGAAAGTACAGAATGGACTCACTGGGAGATCTCTCCTGAACATGGTCACATTAAGGCAACAGCCATATATCTACCTGCATGGCCAGTCAGTGCGTACAGTTAGAGGGAAGAAAACCAAAGTGGAAAGAAAAACAAAGCAAAACCCCACATGGCATTTCAGGAGGACAACCAGCAGCAGCAGAGAAAGTGGCTTAGCTAAGAGGCCGGCAGAACAGAAAGGGACCAAATACAAAATTATAGTGGGATTAAGGACATCTAGCTATCTGGAGTGTGTATCCAAATTCCTATTTGTGAGATTGCTTCCTTTTAGCAAGGGGAAGAGTAAAGGAGATGGAGAGCAGCTGTCTAAATTGTAAATGGTTTTTTGTTTAATAATAATACAACATACCAGGTTAAAAGATACATTTATACTTGCTACACACCTCTTCATGGATTTGCTTGAGTCCCTCCAATGACTTTTCATCAAAATAATGTGTTATAGATCTGTAAAGGCATAAAAAATTTTTAAGACTAATTTCCTAATCATGCTAGATAGAATTTTTCTTCCATGACTTCACTGCACTTTCAATTTCAAATTACACTCACCAGAAATATGCACTATTTAATTCTAAATAGTTCAAACATAATGACATAAATCATTCCCTTATCACATCGCAAGCTCATTCTTAAAGGTCTATAAAAAATTGATGTCACTGCCTAATAAAATTATCATCATTAATAAACCAATAACCTTTTCTCAGCTCAGCTGAATTTTGGACTCTAACACTCCCGTGATTTTTCCAGTAATTTCAAGTATTTCCTACTCCTAAAAATGCTCTGCATCACCTTCTCTAACTTTTTTCCCTTAAAAAGGGAAAGCACAAATTCTTTTGCTAGACACTGCCGGCAAATACAATTGCTATTTGTCAATAACTCAAGCCATAAAAATCAGTGCACACTTTTGATATCTGTTATTTGAATTCATCTCCGTATATTCAGCTTGTACAAACAACAAAATTAAATTTGTTCAAAGTCACCACTTTGGATGTCTTTCTATGACTGCATTAAGATGCTCTCAGAAGTAAAATACAAAAGGTTTCTCACACAGTAATTATCCAACTTGTAGAACAAAAATGACCCAGAAGGTCTGTCTTTTTGAAATACATTTGTTCAGTGATCATATATTTTTGACTCCTGCAGAACCTTACTTCAGTGAAGTTTGCACTCTGAAGTCTCATTTTCCACTGCCTTTAATCTTTAACAGCCACTCACCCCAATTTGCATCATGCTTGAGTATAATTCTGTTATCATAACTTAAAAATTCTAGTTTTTGCAACAGAGATCTTCAACTATTTCTCACATGTGATTCTTGTGATATAAAAGGTAAATGGCTCATTTTTTTAATCACAACATTAAAGCAAAGACATCTGCAAATAATTTCGTCAATTTTCTGGCTACAACACTTATACGTAATATGTGTGTATGTATACCCACATACACCCTTATACAGATAGAGAGATACAGAGATATATCTACGTATCTGGACCACACTCAGCAGCAACAATTAAATCAGTCCAACAAGCTGCTTGGGGAGGTATTTCTCTAATACTGATGACAAGACTGTCCCCTCACCAGGATACGTACAGAAAAAGGGGGATAATCTATATTTAAATTATAACTTTGAACTCTCCAAGTAAGGCAGCAAATAATCCCACTTTCTTGATGATGAATGTAGACTTCAGTTTACAACATCATTGAATAAAACATGAAGGCTTGGCATGACTGATCAAAACAAACAAAAATTCACTCGAAAAGAAGCTCAGTAAGATGGAGATTTCCATAATTATACTCAGGAAGCTTTCAATAGACCAGACATGAAATGAAAATTTATAGTCTTAGATAATCTTGCATTTATACCTATTATTCTCTTCTGCCAGTTTACACAGTGCATGGGTGATCTCAGCACAGGCAAGAATTGCCCCATGGCGTGTGTGCAGATCTGTGCCCACTGATAAAGGCAGAAGTCTTGGCAAAACTGAAAGAGATGAAACAACTTATTAATTTTCTTAAACAAAGCACAGTGATAGATCACAGTTGTAAATGTAATCATGTCTGCCTAAAATGAGATGGGAAAAGCATTTCTGGGAAGTCAGGCCAATATATCCTGGCCATCATATTAAAAACAGATGTCAAAAATATACGCAAATTCTGACAAAGTATACTAAGCCACAAGGGATTTTGTACTCACAACTACCTCCTTGTTTGTAGTAAATGAAATCACATACTTGCTATTAGGCATTGGGCTGGCTGAGCATTAAGGGAAATGAGGCTTGTTCTTCCATGAAATTTTACTTCCATGCAAACTGTAACCTCCCAGACCACTGCCTTGGTAAGATCAGGAACTACAGACCCACCTGGGTGTTAGCTGCAGCCTTTCAGCCATATTAAAAAGCAGCTGGTACATCCTCAGAACCTCAAGTGGGCCAAGCAAAGGAGCCTGAGTTCTTGCTAAGAAATATTTGACTACACACACACAACAGTCAAAGAGGAGTTCTGGAGATGTCAGACTGGACAAGACAGAACAGATCCCCCCACCCTTTACGACATCAAAGCCATATCAACAAAGCAAAAGCTAGGAATCTGAGAGCAAGCTGCTGGAGCTGCTGCAACAGAACTACATCCATTTATTCATCTCGGAACTGGTACGGTCCAGTGTGGCTGGATAACTGAAGTGCAGTCCTCAGACAAAAAAGATCTGGCAATATCTTATAACCGTTGCATAAAATCTGAAAACTGGTAAAGCTGTTAATGTCACTATGGTGCAGGGGAAATCTTCATTTTTGTTAAGTCATATTGCATGTTTAAATCTTCTTAATACATTTTGCTACATAAGCCTCAGTGCTTGCTGTGGCACATGATGCAGAATTTATTTGCTACCTACCCACATTCGCCATGTATTCAGAAGCCCGTGGAGTAAGGTTATGCAGAGCCTTGGTTGAAAGTTCTCGAATAACACTGAAGATGAAAAAAGCATTTTTGCATTTTGGGGGTTAGCAATTTAGTAGAAGTAATGGATTAAAAAATAATGTCAGGACCAAAATGAAGACCCCAGCAATATTAAAAATTTCAGGATTTTCTGTCCATCCCATCCTACCCCCCTCAAAAAAGCCAACAAAACCCAAGAGTGGACTGAACAGCCAGCCTACGGCTAGCTTTTAGCTATGTGAATAGAACTTATTGCTGAAAGAGACAAAGAAAAACCTAAGTGTGGATGGTAGAACCTGAGGGCTCATTCTAAGCATTGGCAGGGACACTACAGTAAACTGTTATTATTTTTCATGATGCAAACTATTATCAGCATCGATATAATCTCATTTGTGTTATATGTACGCATTTTAATCTTCATGAGCACTGAATATGACTAAGCACCACCTCTATGCATGAAATCTACTTTAATTATGATAATTGTATGGTGATGGTGTTTACCCCCCACATACACTATATAACATATAAATGTGTTTTATTAATGTATTAACAGATTGAGGTCATGGCAAAAAGAGAGAATTCATAAACATGTTTTAAGTGACAATATACTAGGGAGGTATAGATGACTTGTCCAGTTTCCTTCAGTCAAATACTATTGCAAACTCTGGTAGAAGTGAAATTTACAGAAATGATCAAGGAAAGCATGATATGCAGAACAGTCAGCTCCTGGATATTAATCATTAGACTTTATGAACTTACCTATCCCAGTGGTTAATCTTCATGTTAACTAAATGATCAATCATCGGCTGTGTGTACTGAGGAAAGCCAGCAATATACACACTAAAAAAGACATGTCCAGGGAGAGTACAGAATCAGCATCTGTGTGCATTTTATCACAAGTTGCTCCTAAGATTCAGAACCTCTCGTTTTAAAGTAAGAAAAAAAAAACCACTTAAACATGAGATGCAGCTGAATTTACCATAGCAAATAGTTTACCATTGTTGAAAAACATTTAAATCACTTCTGTAAAACTTTCAGATTCCTTACAGAAACTCCTACACATACAAAAAGGTTGAGAGCAATGAACAGCAAGAAGAAATACTCAATTCCCATTGTTATATTCTAGAAAAACTAGATGTGTATATTAAGTTATACCATTATTTCAGATTGAGAAATATGTATGATGTAATCCACAGCACGGCAAAATTAAGACGCAGACATGCACGACATCTTCATAAATACAACGGTCCAAAATGAACATGGGATTTCAATTCAGCCTTTTTAAAAATCAAATATACAGAAAATGTCAATTCTGACAAAAAATGTTGCAGCTGCAGAGTCAAGACCTAGGACCTAACTGAACACCAGAATTTATTAGCTAGGTAGCCTGCATCAATACCTACCCTGACAGCCACACTCGCTTTCCAATGTTAAACTATTGGAAGCTAGGGTCAACAGAAGTGAAATGTTTTTTTCAGCACATCTGATCTAAATTCAATAATCTTAGAAAGCTAAACAATCAGTAGAATATGTTTGGGTCAAAATGGTCTGCACAAAGGGACAACATTAAAGAGACATAGATTACGTCAATGTCATCTGTCTTAATCTTTTGAGTGACTAACTTTGCAGCCATAATAGTGTTCCATTAATGTATGTGTGTGTGATTAGAAGCAAAACAAAGAAAAAACCAAATAGTGCAGCATGTTACCATACTGGTATCTGTGCAATTCATCAGAAGAGTAAGTAGGAATCCTTAGATCCACAACACAGACCTCAGTCACTTGAGCCAATACAGGGTGTATAGAAGTGTATCTACTACTGCTATGAGCCCTGCAGGGAGATTAGACAGTTGGTTTAACTGGTTATTGATGCCAGAAGAGAAATAGAAAAATTTATTATTCATTGGTTCCTTTCCCTGTTCCAGAAGAACACAAAATAACAGACAGACTGACCCTGCCATATTTGAGTTCTCCTCTCTCCACCGTAACTGCCGAGCCCCAGTTTTAGCACTTGCCACTTTCCCAGCCATTTGATTCTGAGCTCCCTTGCTCAGCTCATCAACGTTGATCTCTTGGGCCATGTCTGTAGCACAATCCCACTTTCCATTTTGATCTGTAACTACAGTCCTCACCTTTCATACTCTACTGAGTACTTAAGGCAAGTAGCATGGGATACAAGTCTTACCTTCCCGATTATGTTCTGGTACATTTTTTGTATCACGCTCTACTTAGATTAAGAAGCTTCTTCCTTGACTCTGCTTTTACCAAGCCCAGAACTCCTGGAATTGCACCATCTCTTTAATCCCAGTTCATACAAAATGGCTTTCCTCTACCTTCCATCCTCAGAAATAATTATGAAATTTGAGCTGAAAGGGCACCCAGTGTGAAAACTTGCACAAAAATATCTATAATTTAAAGGGTATAAGTAACTATTTATAAACACACACATAAATATAAGAATGTATACAATACTGCGTCTCTACAAGAATTAAATCTTCATTTATTAACCAAAACTAAATTCATGTGAAGAAATTGGCACATCCTCTTCGAGCTTTTATTGCTCAAAGGAATGCAGCAGTGCCAACCCTCACACCTGCAGAGCCTCCTCTCACACAGCCACATTGTGCTGGCACACACAGTGTCCCAAGATCATTTTATCTGGGTGGGGAAAGGACAGACGAAGATTCCAGATCTGGAATATGAACCACAAGCAGCTTTTTCCAGCTACATAAACAATTACAGCACCTTAAGGCATACTGATCATAAAGGTCCATTCTTCCTACCACATTAAAATGATACATGTTTTCTGTGCAGCCAAATATACACTTATGTACTTTTCTCTGAGGTCACTCAGACAGAAATAAGGAAATAGTTAAGAACTGACCCAAAAAAATAACATCCTGCTTGAAGAACAAGTGGTGAAGACTTTTAAAAGTAATATAATGAATGAGATGTCAAATGCTTTACAAAGAAGACTTTGATTAGTAAGACTGAACATAATTTCAAGGAATCATGGTACTAAACACCTAAGATTATTTATACAGAATCTACAAATTTAGTCTTTCTGTTACCCAATTTTACAGCCCAGGAGCAGAGGAAGGTAATCAAGAGTAAAAATATTTTCGCTTAGATAAGTAACACTCCTACAAAGCCCATGGAAATTGCAATGGAAGGAGGAAAAAAATGAGTATTTGAAAAAGGAAAAGAAATTAACAATTCAGCTCTCCAGAAGGAGAACGTGACCCATCTCCAAGCCAAAATCATAATAGAGACAAACCAAACCCTGCTTTGTCAATTTTGAATATCTTCAATTTTCTCCTAGTACAAAACGCCAGACTTTCAGAAGTCCCACTGACACCATATGGATCTAGAGCAGCATGGACCAAGGCACTGCATTTCCCCATCCTGGGGCAGAGGCGGCAGCTGTGGGGCAGTGTAGGAGGAGGGTGTGCGCCCCACAAGGAATGACAGTAGGTAAAAGGTGAGGACACGTACAGACCAAATGATTATGCACAAAAGGGACAATATGAAGGTGGACAGATTAATTAAAAAAAATAGTCAAGAAGAAGACAGAGGGTCCCAGTGCAAATTATCTTAAAAAACCCCAACCTCACTGGAAGTCACAAAGCTGCCAATGGGGCATAAACCATCATAGACTTGTTTGCTATTTCATATTCCCCACGAATATGATCTCTCCAAGCCTTTCGACCTGCTGGCTCCTGAGCAGCATGCAACTCCATAGAGCAATTTATCTGACCTATCTTATAATGGTCTGAATCACCTTTGTAGGTGCCTCTTTGCATTGCCTATGGAGAGAGGCTAGACACCCAGGCTAGACTGTCTGTCTTAGGCAACTAAAGGTAGAACCCAGCCCTCAGCCTTTTTCATCTTCTCATGAGGAAGTACAATCTTACATTCATTTTAGTCATCCTGTGCACCCAGCTTGCCTCTGAATTCCCCTGACTTCAGCACTATTGTATCTTCAGACAGCTAACCAGAGCAGAAGACATTATTCTAAGACAAGGCACTGATTTTTGACAGCATCACAGCATTTCCAGTATTTCCCATTACATTCCTTGCAGACTCCATACTGCAGGGATCAGTTTGTTTTTTCAGACATTACTGCATAGCGTGGTTAGATTTTTCATTGAGCTACCTATGTAAAACACAAGCACCCAAGTTAAAGGTCTGTGCACAGACCACATATCCAACAACTAGTGCAAAGAATATTTTTAAATGGCTGTTGGTTTCTTTTTTTTCTACCCACATCAGAGTCAATTTCCCATTGCAACAGCAACTCCTTTTACTACAACTCTTCTAACCTCCCCCAGTCCTCTCTAACCTTGACCAGCTTAGACAGCTTTGTGACACTCGCAAATACTGCCTCTTGGCTGCTTCTTCCACGTAGACAAGGCAATCATGGTCACATTTTCACCTTGCCTTATACCTAATAAGCAGTTTGATGCAGAAATAAGAAAAAATAAATCTTAATTTATTCAGAAACAACAGTGATAAACAATATTCAGTAAGGTGAACAATCAGACAAATATTTCATTATGTAAAAGAGGTCCCTCATGTTTAAGAAAACTAATGCTTGGAACCTTACCTTATAGTCAGGTAACAGTTAACTCTGTTACCAACAGCAAAGTAATCAGCTGCGGTTAGAATGTCTATGCCATGTGGAAAAGTACCCTAGAAACATCATAGGGAAAAGGCAAAAAAAGTAAAAAAATGTTATTTAAAATACTTTCCAAATAGGCAACATTATTGAAAACAAATCTACTACTACTCTCCAAGCCCTGAAAAAAAAAATCCCAACCAATTTATTTCCTAATTTATAGGAAAATCACTTCTAACAAAGATATGCAGGACATTGGAAATATAAATAGCAAAATACCTGGCTTCACATATGAGTCAATGATAAACAGTCAAAGTAAACAGCAGCAGATAATAAACTATGCAGCAGCTATCTTAACACCTTCAAGTCATATCCAAATATACATTTGGGGAAGGCATGACTATGTATGTACACAAAAAATGATTTCTGCGTAAGGTCCAAATCAATGTAAACATGTTTTCAGTTTATGCGAGGGAAAAGTATCTGCGTCGATTTTTATGAAGTATAAAACTAGATTCGGACACCCAGAAATGCATCACATGTAGGATATATGGTAGTTCACTTATGTCTACTTGTTTCGAGTTAGCCATATACTTTATGACTTATTTATTAATGAACTAAACACCTGGGGGTAGTTTGGTTTTAAAAAGAACACTAGTTCCCAGCAAAGCCTTAAACACTGAACCCTGCTGAAATATCGCACTTCTGACATCACTGCTCAAAACCTTGGTTTTAGGAGATAAATTTCTTAATGTGCCAACTAAATTTTTCCCTTCAATATAATTCAGGTATTCAGAATCTTGATTGGCTATTACTGATTTAATACAGTCCTACGCAGCAGGCTGTGTTTTGGAACGGAGGAGGCAGCATACCCTCCACAAACCATAATTAAGTACAAATGGAAAACTGCCAACTGAAAGACACTACAGTGGCTTACAAAAGGGACAATCATATGATATTTAAGCAATAAGGCTATGTGGAAGTACAGGTTCTGGATGTGATACAGTTTTGTTTGTTTACAGCTCACTCATCCCTTCCACATAAGGATACATCCATGCAAAAATAGTAGAAAAATATCTCTAGATCTAAGCCTGTATAATTAAACAAGTACACACTGCAAGCAGTGGGAAACTGCCAGCTACTGCAGAGGTCTTATTCTGGGAAGAACAATGCACAGTCCAAAAACCCAAGGCCTACAATTTGACTGAACCAACGACAGACAGAATAGCCAAGAGACTATCTGCACGCCCTAATAACACAAAGGTGAAATGAATTCACTCTCTAAAAGCCTAATAAACCCCGATTAAGGTTTAAAAATATACACGAGAAATACCTCAGTATGATTTATAGCCAATAACAAGAAGGACAATGAAATAGCTAAGCATGCATAGCATACGTAAGTAAAATCACAGCTAAACACTTTCAATTCGAGCTGCTAGCTGGACCTTGCTATTCATTACTTGTCTGTAAGTGCACTCATTTGATGCCATCTCACTGGTCATGGTGCCACAGTGCACGTCAGTGAGACAGCAGAATTCCTGACAATAAATTCATGAGTACAGAGGGCATGGCCAACAGGTGAGCCAGAATGAGGAGAAAAGCCAACAGTTTCCATCCTGTCAGAATCTTACTTCTCCAGCAGAAGTCGGCCTCACCAGAAGCATGTGCATTCCTCATGACCTATGCCTAAAACAAACTTCTTCAAAGTTTTCATTTACACTAAGTGTAAATTCCCATGGCTTCTTTTTCTGAGGCCATAAAAGCAAGCCCCTGGATTTGGGGGAGGCTGAATTGCAAGTGTGGAGCAGGCAGGAATCAGGAAGTAAGTGAGGTCAACTTTTTCTCCACCTAGTTAGTATCAGTGTTGTTACTTCAGATGGAGAATATGTTTTAGCTCATTCCAATTCAGAGAAAGGGTGCCTCTTTCAACACATTACATCCCGGCAAAGACCTACAGAGGGTGTATCCGCTGATGAAGCAACCCTTTTCCTAGGCAGTACGGAATGAACAGTTTACTAAGTAAAGCTTCTGAATTTCTGCAGGAACCAACTGGAGACTGGTAGCATTCGTCATGCCATGGAAGCTTATTATTTCCCTGAAAATTCCCCCTTCACAGGCTGACATATAATCTAAAACTGCTGTGAGTTCTACCAACAGTGACAGATTTGAATTGGGGGTCAAAGCAGAGTCAATGAGAAAACTTCCTGGGTATAAACTAACACAGACTGTACTCCATAAGATTCTGGCTCCATGGAAGCATTTCTAAACCTGCTGGACCCAGGGGCCCTATCTCACCTGGAGCTGAAGGCACAGGAAGGTGTTTACCTCATGAAGTGGAATCAGGCTGAGTTGCTGTGTGATGACTAAAGCTCTCCAGGGCAGTAACTACAGACCAGGAAAGAACCACACTGGCTTCCACTTATCACAACCCTAGTCAGGCCAGGTCACCAAAAAAACTGCCCTCTTCCTCTGAGCCTTCTTGCACCCTTTCTCTGCTATTAACCTAATTCTCTCTAGAAATGCACACTCCAGTTATGGATACATCACTTAACACCCATAGTTCTAAAGGAATAATATCTGACCACATAACAGAGATCTTCAGGAATGAGGGAAAGCTACACAGCATTTTAATAATACCCCTTAAAGAATGGCTTAATGGTAACAAATTTTGCTTTATTTATGCTTATACCCAGCTCTATCACAATAATTCACTAACTGAACCATTTCTTCCCTTTTTCCTCTGAAAGTTGTACATTCAGCTTCTCCACCGAGGTTGCAAATCTGAACACTTTTTAATTACTTAAATATCACTAAATTACACAGGAACCTACCACAATACTTACTTTCAAAGCACCCTGGTACCTCCAAAAGTAATAGATTTCTTACAATATCTTGGTGGTTGTGGTTGTGTTATGGTACAACAGGCAAAAGCAAACAGTGAGTTGAAGACTCTTAAGCCCAGTTCATTGTTCCATTGCCAACCACAGCAAAGACTGTGCAGCACACTTCAGCTGTTCTATCAAAAACTAGGAAGTCT
The DNA here is from genome assembly GCA_025447955.1 of Psilopsiagon aurifrons. NCBI lineage: Eukaryota > Metazoa > Chordata > Aves > Psittaciformes > Psittacidae > Psilopsiagon > Psilopsiagon aurifrons. The sequence goes on from JAOEHY010021864.1 coordinate 45,011, forward strand.
ATGACACAAAAAGAAAACCAAAAGAAATTGGGGTTTTCCTGCCTTGACAGCTTTGCACTTTCTGAGGGGTACAAAAGCTGTGACAGAGGCTGATTTTGCTTTCCAGAATGACTGGAGAATGACTGGAAGAAAGCTCATTTTCTTCCAAAACTACAGTGCTAAAATAAACCTCACACCTCAGAAAAACACTCCACAAGAACTTGTTTGCTGGTAATGAAAACAATTATTTTGTGACATCCTTCTACTCAATCTCTCCAAAGCCACAGTGTCTAATTCTGATTTTGGGTACTAGACATTTACAGTAACCTCGGAGGCACTACTGAATGAAGATTCAGGAAAGTCACCATACCTGTCTCCCAACATTCTCCTGGAAGGCAGCCTAAGGAACAGAGAACAAACATACCAAAACGAGTCAGGTTTGCTTTTTGATAAACACCAGATGATGAATTCAAAACACACAACAATATAAATGACCCATGGCTTTTCTTTTTTAAATAAAGTAAGCTTTGTCAGTAGAACAAGCCCACAGGGCTTTTTTGTTTCTGTGTCTCTATGTTCTAGTGTTCTTAAAGCTGTATGTTGCATGACAGCAGTTTAAGAATGCAAGTTTATTAAACCAGGCACACCCAGAGGAGTGCTTTTGAGGAGTGACACAAGGCTTCGCACTGGAACTGAAAGTCAATACCTGTAGACAACAGAAATGGAGACAGCTCACTTTGTCTGACTGCTTCAACTGGCTAATAGTAGGCAAAGTCTGATTCTTTGTTAATGAAAACTTCAGACAAAAACCATCAAGAATGTGATACTTATTTGAAAGATACACACCTGAAAGCATGCTGAAACACTGAAATTATAGAACCTGAAGACAAAAATCCATGTTTGCTTCTTGTGGTTTATATACCATAAAGCCTTGCAAAATGCAATGAATACAACCATCAAGTTTAATCCCTTACTTGCCTAGTATACAGAACAAAACCTACTGAACTCCCTACTTCAATTTTCTCCCTATCTCTAAAAAGCCAATTAATTTTTGTTCCTTAACAGGATACAGAATCGTAAGCACTAATAAAGGATCTGGGGCTCAACGTACACAGGGGAAGTCCCAGTCTTTACTGAAAACGCCACGAGAATTTTGACAGACAGAGCTTCTGTATTGCCTACATAAATACAGTGCACATGTGGTAATCCACCTGCACTGACAACAGGTTCAGTCAGCTCACCAAGGTATCACCGTGCAGGGCGCAGGCGCGCTCAGAGTGCAGGTGAAGCAAGCCCTCCTGAAACCAGCCTCGCGGTGCATTTCTGAGGTGATGTCTGCTCAGGATAATGACTGCAGTTCCTGCAGACTTGCCCGGGCTAGTTCAGCTCCTGCTCCCAGGGCATTCTCTGCAGGACACGTAGCACCAGCTGCCTGGAAACCACTCGCCCACCACCTCAGTGGGTCTGGAGCCCACCTCAGCCCGCTAGCAGCAGCAGCCGTGCTGCCAGCAGTGCCCCTGAGCTAACCCATTGGGGATTGCCTGGGGCAGAACTGCATGGGCTATCCTCTGCAGTGGCACAGCACAGATACACCCTTGGGCGACACGTAAAGCACCCTTCAGAACAGGAACATGAGCTGCAGCAGTGCCCTGCGCTTGTTCTTTAACTGTAAGCCTCAGCCCAACTACTACCATGGGGGTTTTTCCTCTCCTTATGTCTCCACCAATGTACACTCCCAGCCAGGATTTGCCAAAACCTTGTTTCACATCACCCTGCATCATTTGTTTCTTTTTACTTACTCTTTAGCTTTAGATTCCCTTTTATGCCATTTTTACTCAGCATAAAGATGTTTCAGCAACGATGATGCTCTCAACTATCGTATGCAAGGGATTTAATAGTTTAACCATTGCATTATAACTTCTTTTAAAATTGTACTGCTCAGACAAGTCTCTTGATGATACACAATCTGTAAAGCTTTTTTGTTTCTTTCTTTTTCAATCAGAAACTTTGATATCCAAACTATGCAAACCTGGTCTTAAATCAGTGACGGGTTTATTCTACTTACAATACATTCGTAGGATTAAGGCTGAAATACACTGGCAAAATCATTTGAAAAAGATGTATAGGAGCCTACAGACAGCGTTGCAGCAGAACAGGATTTGTACATAAGGATTTCACACCGATTGTTTGCCTAAGGTAGGAATTTTAAATGTCCAGCACTATGGCACCATTTTGGTTTTTAACTAACTTAGAAAAACAATCATGAAGATCTAACAAACAGTCCAGCAGCATGGCAAAACCACTCAGCACTCATCTGATGTATTCTAAACATCTAACTTTACACCTAAATTGATTAGTTTCTCTATAAAAACCATACAACTTTAACTACTGCTTACAAAGACAGATATTAAGTATTGCCTTGCTACAAAGATACTTGTTGATGATTTCAATTGAATAGCCTTGGAGAGAAATAATCAGTTTGTTATAGATGCTCACACTTCTGTTACGAATTTACAATTCCTAAAGAAATGAAGAGAGAGAGGGTATCTAGCAAATAAATCCCTATATCCACAGCTAAGCACCTAGTTGGAACTAGATAATCTTAAGGTCCTTTCCAACCCTAACTATTCTATGATTCTATGAAAACTGTGTAGCAACTTGTTTCCCAGGTGGTCATTTAATTTGAGGGAGGTTCCTATGCATCACCACGAACCTCTCCCAGCTCCAGCTAAAAAGTGCTGCTTCTGCAAGTAAGTTTTTGGCAAATTATGAGGAAATTTACGATGAAAACCAGTATTTTCAAACAAAACCATAAAAAACTTCCTCAAAGGAATGTAAACCCAGAAGCTGAGAGTACTTAGAGGTATATTTGGAAAATTTCACCACTGATTTAAGAAGGCTTTGGAGAAAATGCACATTCCAGCTGTGGTAATTTAAACACATTACTGCTGTAGGAGAACAGCAGCTAATCCCAAATCTAGCAACAAGAGTGTTATATGATACGTTATTTTTGTGGGTCTGAAGGAGTATCTTGAACAGAAAAAGTTATGGGGAAACCATCCCAAAAATATTATTATGTTCAAACTTTGTGGAAGTGAATTAAAAATATGACAATAATGAAACATATTGTTCAGCCAAGTGAAAGGGCAATTTTCTAGAGCTCACTGAATGCTCACAAAATTCCCTGCTTGTTCCTCTACCACGTTTTTATTGTTCCACAAAAGGTATTCTTTTAGTCACTGTTACAATCATTCTTTCAAACAACTGCAAATTCAAAAAAGAGGTCAGATATTCCCATTGTTTTGTAATAAGTTTTCATTTCTCATCTGATCCGCTTCTGGAGATGGAAAAACTGGATACAACGATCTTAATTTAAAGATTCTATGCTGTCAGAACCAAGATGACCACAAAACCTGAAAAAGCACTCAAACATTTCCCAAGTCATGATTTAAAAAGCTACCAACCAACCCAGAGGAAAAAAAATACTCCCTCTAAGACATCAGAAGTTGAATGGAGCCCAAGCTGCCAAGATCACTTATTCATGTGATTATTCCTTATAATGATTATTCATGAAAGAGTTGCAAAAGTCAGCTCAGAATGCTTCTGGAGCTTCAAAAGAACAGCCTTGGTTTATTCTCTTTAACCTCAGGGATCAAAATATCTCTACATGCTACTTTGTTTTATTGGTGCTCTGCATTGTAACTTATTGCATATGGATTAGATGGAAAATCTAGTAAAACATGTTGTTTATTTAAATATATATTTAACTGTAGCAATAATTGGAAATAATTAGGACTCCCAGGTATTTTTTCTTCAAAACTGTAGAAATGCCAGGAAAATGCAAGATATTTCTTTGCCTGCCTTTCTAAAGGAAAAAAGGCTTCAGTGCTTTCACAACCAGCCACCAAAGCAACAGTTCTGAATTTTGACCAGCACTATATTAGAATGTACTACTGAAAAGATTAATTTCACTGGAGATAACTGAACTGCAAAATGCTCAATAGCTTGGTTTAAAGAGGAAAGTAAAAAGAAAATTTGTTTTGTGCTCATCTGAAATACAGAAGCACAATCTACACTAAGCTTATCGCATTACTAAATGCACCTGATTTAGCACCACGTTTCATGGTCAATCTATCAGTTCATGCTTAAGCACAGAAACATAATGAAGATTACACAGGACAACTAGAACAAGCCACTAAAGGTAAGCAAAACCCCGGTAGTGGCAATCATGTCAAAAAGAATTCTCCCCTTCATATATATTACCACCTAATTCCTAGGATAAGAGAATCATAGAATAGTTAGGGTTGGAAAGGACCTTAAAATAATCTAGTTCCAACTCCCCTGCCATGGGCAGGGACATCTCACACTAAAACATGCTGCCCAAGGCTCTCTCCAACTTGGCCTTGAACACTGCCAGTAATACCTATAAAGTAAATAAAGTACTAACTTTTCACTGTCTATAGTCCTCAACATTTTGTACAGCCTTCAGGAAAGCAAAAATGCCTTTGTTTTCCTCTTAGAATTTTATTTGAAACAAATTAAATTAGCCAAGAATAGCAAATTCTACCATTTCCAAAATCTAAAGTTTGGGGTACAGTAGCATTGCTCACATTGATTAGTGGTATGGGACGCAAAGAACATGTTATATCAGTACTCAGTGACCTAAGTTTTAACTTATTTAGACAAAGTGATTTGTGATATGATTACACAAGCAACTGACTCACTTCCTCAGCAATTAATGCTGCAGCTTCATTCAACAGCTTAAACTCTCAAGCAGAGGTGTGGCTAGAAAAAATAAGGATGCTATCCAGGTATCCCTTAGAAATCCTTATGATGTTATAAATGCATTAGCTTTCAAAATTTCAGTCAAAAAAATAAGACAGACTTGTTAATTTGCATGCTGCAGACTGCCTTTTTTTTCCCCCTACATCTATTTTTTAATGCATTCACAGTGAAGTTTGTTCTTAGGAGCACAGACGCCTGGTTCTTTGACAGATGTCGTCTGGTCCTGTGCTAACACAGTTAAATCATGGGGTTTTTAACATGTGCATAAGAGAATTTGTTTTATCTGTTGAAACAGACATCTTGTACTTCTTTCTTTTTTTTCCTGGTTTTACCAAAGCATATGCACAGCACTCTCACTTAATTCTCAAAGAAAAGATGCCCAGTATTTCTTCTTAGATTCTATACTCTCTCCTCCATAAACTTGCTTCCCCTCAAGAACAGTAACACATTCTTTTCAATTCTCAACAGCATAAATATTTGCTACAGAAAGGTTCCACAGAATATACTTTGCTATCAGCCCAATTAACTACAAAACAATATCTCCTCCTGGATTTATTACTTCCTTTTAAAAAATCCCAGTCCTACAGAAAGGGTTTTAGAAAATAAATGGAAATATTTTTGAGGGAGAGATCACTCCAGAAATTTTCAACTTACACAGAGTTACAGCTGAGGAACAATGAGGAACAAAAGTGGAACTTCACAACCAGCTTAGTGACACAAAAAAGATACAGTGTCTAAGTACTCTGTATAAACCTTTGATATTGTGACTAGAATATGCGACATAGCTCTTTCTTAAGACACTTTTACCCTAATCATTAAGACCACAATACAGAAGATTGTGAACTGTGGCCATAAGTCAGGATATGATCTGGAGATTATGTGATTTTAAATCTAAATTCACACCATACTTCTAAGGATGTAAAAGAACACTTTTTTGCTCACAACATAATAAATTGCTTATATACTGTAATTCTAAATAGCTAAGTCTACAAATGAAACCAAATGAAACCAAAAAGTAACAGAAACATACAAGCTAGAATGTGGTAACTTACAGAAGCAGCTCTTCTGCAATTAACATCACGATCAAATACTGCAGCAATAATCAATGCACTGAGGAAATAAAAATACTGAGGATTAGTACCAAAAATATGAGAAGAAATGGGTAATGCCATCATCTCAACATTTAGACTTCCAAGTAGAACATGCAGCATTTCTTTTAAGGAGTTGCTATTTACAGATACAAGTCTAAACTAAAACTTCAGTTGAAGTAACTTCGTATTTCCTCATTTTTCAGTTTGCTGTGGACTTTTCATGGCATAAACAATTGCCATCCTACTGTATCAGAGCAGTTTCAGGAGTATGCAAATACGTTTAACTGCATAGAAAGGATGTGTGGCTTAAATAAAGCAGGAGTTTAAAACTTGGACATAGTTATCATCTTTCATGCAAGATACAGTGAAATTTTAAGTTAAAACATATAATTACAGTTTCTCAATAGCCAAATGCACAGCAAGTCCTATCTAAGCCATACACAATGAAGTCCTGCAGCTATCTCAAAAGAACAATTGCATCCTGTAAAGTAACAAAAATCAGAAACCAACATGCAAATCCTGCTTAAAAGTGACCTGAAAGATAAAATGCAAAGCAGTTTTTCTTTAAAGAGACCTATAGCTACAGAAGCAGGATTACATGAAACTATTTCTTTGTATTTGCATAATGTCTGGTAACCCTGCACAGTTTAATTCTTGTACCTCAACAGAACTGCTTTAAGAAATGAGCTACACAACAGAAGACACAGAACATATAATGGAATCACAGGCTGCTTTGGGTTGAAGGAACTTTAAAGCTCATCCAGTCCCAACCCCCTGCCACAGGCAGGGACACCTTTGACTACAGCAGGTTCCTACAAGCCGTGTCCAACCTGGCTTTGAATACTGCCAGGGATGGGGCAGCCACAGCTTCTCTGGGCACCCTGTGCCAGTGCCTCAGCACCCTCACAGGGAAGAACTTCAGCCTCAGAGCTCATTTGCTCGCTTTCAGGGTACCACACCTACCCTCATCTACCCTCTTTCAGCTTAAAGCCATTCCCTCCGGTCCTATCATTACATGCTTTGTAAAAAATCCCTATCCAGATTTCTTTTCAGCCCATTTAGGCACTGGAAGCTGCTCTAAGTTCTCCCCAGAGCCTTCTCTTCTTCAGGCTGAACAACTACAATTCTCTCAGCTTGTCTTCATAAAAGGGGTGCTCTAGCCCTTGGAGCGTCTTCATGGACCCCACATTCCAGGTGGGGTCTCATGAGAGCAGAGTAGAGAGGGAGAATCACCACCCTTGACCTGCTGGTCACGCTCCTTTCGGTGCAGGCCAGGACATGGGTGGTTTCTTGGGTGTAAGCACACACTGCCTGCTCATGTTGAGCTTTTCATGGACCAACACCCCCCAAGTCCTTCTCCTCATGGCTGCTCTCAATCCAGCCTGTATTTGTGCTTGGGAATGTCCTCACCAAAGTTCAGAAGCTTGCATTTGACCCTGCTGAACTTCGTGAGGTTTGCACAAGGCCACCTCTCAAGCCTATCCAGGTCCCTCTGCATGGCATCCCTTCCCTCCAGTGTGTTGACCACACCAAGCAGCTTGGTACTGCTGGCAAACTTGATGAGGATGCAATCCTACCGTCCTTGTCACCAACAAAGATATTGAAAAGTGCTGGTCCCAGTACCAACCCCTGAGGAACACCACTCATCACTGGTCACCACAACAGGAGACAAAGTCTGAAGCTTTAGAAATCCACCTCCAGCATTCAATTAACTTCAGTGACAAATAAACATCACTTCAGGAGAATCATTTAAGCAGAAAATTATTCCTTTCAAACCCTGAAACTCATCATTACATTATTTATTGACTCCAGGCAAAACAGGAAATAAATAGTGGCTGAAAAGTAAATCCCAGATAGCTCTGCTTTAGCATGAAGATATTAATTACACTGATAATATCAAACTTCCCTGGGTAGTGGCTATCAGTTTCCTACAGTGAAGAATACCGTGTTGTTAAAATTCGCTGAATTGCACAATCAGCATTGCCTCTGTAATTTCAGTTCACCTCCATTAAGGAAAACAAGAGACAGAAAGCAAGAATGAAAGGAAAATAAACCTCAATAATTTGTTCTAAAGACAGTTAATGCCTTCTTATTGCTACCTGCATGAGCAATTCCTCTCTGCCACAAAGACATTAGGTGCCACAAGACAGAAGGAGGTCATCCAAACGGCAGTGATTGCAAGAGAGAATGTTTAGGAAAAATCCCATTAGGATGTAGCAGCCATTGCTAACTGTTGAAAAGTGCTGGGCCAGATACATCAACCTCATACAATGTCTGCCAATTTTGTTCTCTGGCATACAGGGAAACTTAAAAATAATTCTGAAAGGACATTTTAGAATTCCATAGTTTTAATGATATGAATGACTTAGCTCCTCTAAGCCATTTCAATAATAGCATATTCAAAACTTAGGAATCAGAAAGATCCTGCTGTCTTTTCAAACTGGAAATGTTACAAAAACGTCACTGGAGATAAATATTCCTCTTTGAATTTCACATGTAAACTTAAAATGTGGTTTAACTCAATGGAAAACAGCTTCAGGTTATTATACACAACTGGAGTTCAGCTTTTCCATTTTTCCTTATTATTCTGTCACCTTAAGACAAACCTGCATGATAAGCCAGCAAAACAACATACTGCCCATGGGATGCCACCGGAGTTATTCAATGCTGCAACTCAATACTACGTTTAAGAAAAGCAAAATAAAAAACTCCAAGAATTTTGTAATCGCCCCCGTAGCCCAATTATATTCATAAATCATTCTGTAGTCCCTGTTTTATATTAAGCCTTTTAATGTAAGTATTTTTAACTTATCAAACTACATGAATACTTGTTTCAAGTTCGTTCTACTTGAAAATGCAGGCATAGTCTGCAGTAACACAGGGATTAGGAAGGAAAGCAACATGCTGAAGATGAAACATGTCTAAGGTGTCTTCACCTATCTGCTTTGTCGTGGGAGTTTATGTGATACTCCACCATGATTTCCTAACATAAAGAAACTGTTTATGTCAAACAAAGTGGGATATTTTTTTAAGCCAGTTAAAGGATCATGTCTTAACTTGCCTGAAACGTACCACACCTGACTGCTAACAGGTAGAGCAAAGAGTGGCTTTGCATGTTGCAGTCTCTATGAAACACCTTTTGTAGTTCCTTGAGGTATATTTAGCCTGTATGCATGACAAGCAGCTAAGTGTACAATAAACGTAAACAGACTTTAAAAAGCAAGTTGTCATTCTATCAGTCAACTAATAATACTCCCTTTCCCCCCCATCCCTTCCCCTCTCCCTCAAGTCCTCACTTAACTGGCTTCAGGGAAAGTTAAAAGGACTCAAAGCATGCTACCGGCTCTCTTCCTTACCCAACACCTATTTCATTACCTTCCCAGCTAGGCAGAAAGAAGAGAGCTGAGGCCAGCCAGGTGGCAGACATCAGAACACAGGAATATCAGGTTACCTTCTCCCTATGAGTGCCAGATGTGCCAGACAATATATCTGAATTTCCTTTATCACCCGTAGCAGGCACTTCTAGTCTATACTAGTCACAAGCTGCAAGAATCTTATCCTATTGCTAACCCCTGAGAATTTGCTGCTATTAATTCCAGCACACCATCCCGAAGCTGGAGAAAGGAGAAAATATAAACCCTCAAACCTCTTGCCAATTTGGCACAAAACCAGAATTTCCTCCCTGAGCCCAAAAAAGGGAAAAGTCAAAATTGTAAGAAGACAGAAATCTCTCCCCCCTGCTATGCAGTCAGGAAGCAAAGGCATACTAAGCATCATGAGCAGCGAACAACCCAAGCAAGATAAAAAAGAGGCGAGACCAGAGTCAGCCCTGAGTCTGTGCAGGCTGCTGCTGCAGACAGCCCTTCTTGCACCTCTCCACTCATGCCGGTACCCCAACTGGAATGGCTACACAGTGAGCTGCATGCGAAGAACAGAGCTAAGCTCGATTAGTTTTCCTTTTGCTAGCTCTTTTGAGAAGCTCCCCCATTTATTCATCACACTGAGCTGCGCTATGCTCAACTGCAGGGCAAGGCAGGTGAAGGAGCAGGCAGAAGAACCTCTTCAGCCAGCACTGCTAGGGGATAAAGCCCTCCAGACAACAGGCTCAGATTTAATTCCTCGTGGCTACCTAAGCAAGGAGAAAGTCTGAAGAAAAGGAGAAATGCGGTGACCATACCCACTTGTGCACTGCATACACTGACAGGTCCTCTAACCCAGCTCACACTGAGCTCTTCCACTTTCTGTGAGCCAACCAACACCCTATGCTGTTCAGTGTGTTATTCCTATTGCAAAGTTCTGGGGTACAATGATGAAAATATAATAAATAATAATGTAGAAAAGAGTAATGAGAAAAGTGCTTAGAACAGGAGTTATAAGTGCTGGTATCAAAAAAAGCCCACCCAATAAACCAAAAAAAGAAAACCCAGAAAGCATATGATGCCCCCGCAGGAAATAACTTTACCCTAATGCAAGAGACATTAGGCACACAACTCTCTTCTGAAGGCAACATTCAAATGCATAAAACAAGAAAGCTCCTCTCAATATTTCATCATGGCACAAGATGTAGCTCAAAGCAATGCTTCAGATTTCCCCAATTCTGCAGGACAATCTTGCCCTGGAGCAAGCTACATCATTCATCCATAGCCACACCTTCCTTCCCCCCCTCCCCGAAACAACGCACCACCACAGGGAAGACAAAGCTGCCTGCACTCCTACACTGTACACACTGTACTTGTTTTAGTGCTCTGTGGAACAGGAGATAGCAATTAGATCTTTCCAAGTAATGATTCAGTTATTGATTACCTACACCATCGATTGACAGATAAATGAAACTATCTTCTGACTGTGCAACAGTTCCAAATAATTAAGATAGCCAGCAACAATTTAATCACTATAATTGAATAATAGAGGAGGAGTATGTTTTCCTTTTTGTTTAGGTTTTAAACAAAACAGCTCAGCTTCTTCGTGTGCACCTGCCGCTTTACAGACAGCAACTTCCACACCCAAGGGGGCAGGAATCAAATTACCCGTATTTCCAAGTTATTAAATTATGTTTAACTTTCCTCACAGGTGAGGTCAAAGAGAGAGCGTGCGTGTAGAGACTGGGAGAGAAAGAAAATCTTGGTCAAGTAGTGTTCTTATAAAGATATGCTTGAACAGAAACTTCAGTGCATGCACTTCAAAACATAGGAAGGTCACCCTGCAACGAAAGTGAAGTTTCATCTGCTTTGCCAAGAATTTTCTTTCTGTGGTCCTGCAGTTTAAATAGATCAGCAAGGGTTTAGAAACCAGTTTAACTAGACTCTATAAAATAAATAAGCAAATGCGAGTAAGTGTATCTTGCTGAAATACGGATAGGGAAAATACAATGACATACACAATACAAGCAAGTGCTATTAGAAATGCTCTCAGGTGACTACTTCTAACAAATGTTCCCTTTTTTCTTTTCCCCCCCTCGAAAGCAGAGCAGTAAGGTCAGAAAGGGGAAGGCCTGCCGCTGATGTACAGTAATCTACATTTGTAACTTCAACATTCTGATAATTTCATCACCTAACAACAGAATATTCATGAGAATGAAGAGAAGAAACAGCTATCATTGAATATGGCGACACGTATTTCTTTCAAAATACTATCATAAATTTTACTAAAAAAAAAATAAAATACTATTTTATGCAGTTCAAGGTGATTTTTCACTAGTCAAAAGTGAAATGTATATGGTCTCGATTACCATAACCACAGAAAACAATGTCTTTCCATTGCATAATGACACAGCTTGCCTTGTCCCTAACTCTGTCACAGTCTGAACACATTGTGGGGCAGGACTCAGTTTAAGTAACATACTACTTGGGTATTTTTGATACTCAAGTGAGCTTCCCACCATGACACAGCAACACGTGCCAAAGGCCATGACATGAAGCAGGAAGCCATGAAGCAGTTCACTGTCTAACTCAACAACTTTCAGTCTCCACCAGCGTGCTTTCTCGACCTCAACTACTGCTTGCGTTTCAAGTCTGAGTGTAGCAACTATCCCCGTATGCTCCAAGTTCCACGCTACCTGCGCTCTTTCAGCCATCCAAACAGCAGCATTAAAGACCGTGAATGAAGGGCAGACCCTTTGCAATTTCTAGCACCAGGACAAAGCAAGCAGTTCAGGATCGCAGTCACTCATAATGTTCTCTTAAGGAGGTGTCATTTTCCTTTCAGATAAACAATTTCTTATTTTTCTCTAAGAATCTAATAGCTTGTATTTGTCTATAGGCAGATGATTTTGCTGTGTAATTCAGCTCACAATGGATATTATGTACTTTGCTTCAAGATGCTGAGTTCTGCATTTTTTCAGGGTAGCAACAATTCGCTTGTGGCTAGAAGTATGACTCTTCTTTAAGTAAAACAGTGACACACCTAAGGCTAGATTTAAAAAAAAGCTGTATGTAATTATGGGCTTGCTGACACAATAGGTGAAACTGTGTGTCATCCTTTATTTGAATATTTTCTTTCCACCGTTTCTCTTTGGAGTGGCAATTCTGCCTTCAAGAGTTGATTATATTTAGAAAAGCTATGGCCAACAGAACTACAAAGATTTTGAAGTAAAGCCTTAGTATTGCATGAATACTTGTTAAAATACTGTTCAGCTTTGCTAGAAAACTAAGCGTATACAAACCACAGTACCTTACAACTGCTCATATGCAATTTTCAGCTTCCCCCTTGCTGTCCACCCTGTGTTTCTCTGCTCCACCAACTCATTCCAAACTGAATGGAATGGCACAGCCACAGTGTAAGAGTTATTACTGCCATAGGGAGCAGTTAGCAATTATTTTCACTTGACATTTTCCTAAAAAGAAGACTTTGTTTCCAGAAAAGTCTGAACACTAAAAGACAGGAGCTTCTTCAGAAACAGAACCTCCTTCGTACCTGTCCCTGAGACACCACTTTGTGACATAAAACAAAATACCACAAACCCTGAAAAATCAAACTGGTGAGACTGCACCTAACATATGGACAACAGCATTGTTCTGCACCATGGTAGGGTGAAAGGAAAAATATATTGCTCAAAGCATCATGAGCAGGAGAAAAATCCTGATAAACAGATCAGGAGTCTGATAAATAGAAGGCTAACACACTTGCACTTAGGCGTTTTTAAGCTTCATAAGGAACAAGCTTAAGAATTTCTTACAACATATAATTTACCATGAACTCAGCTAGAAGAGAATTACATGTGACCCTTTAAAATACAGTATTTAATAACTTACTATGGCAAATATCACTATTTCTAGCATGCTTAACTGAAGCAGGTCTATTCTGCAGCACTGTATTCTCTTTCTGAAAGTCATCCGGCAACAATGGATGGCATCATGTTCTAGCACAGCCTGCTGTTACAGTACTCCTCTCCTTTACTATTTCTGCTACTGTAGATGAAACATCATTAAAACAACATGAAACTGCTTTAGCAGAGACACAAGGCTAAGAGGTCTTAGAATTCTTCTGTCTGCTCCCTTTGGAGAAGAGACATGACAGCCTAAGACAAAAAGAAGAAAAACAGCATTTGGCCTTAAGAAATTTGACAGCAAGTTTTTAGACAGAAAGATTTTATCAAGGTCTCAAAAAACCCCAGAAGCAAGCACCACACAGATAAGAGGCATTGTTGTGTGACCCTGCGTTAAAGGACCAGCACCAGAAAGTGAAGAGGCAAGGATGAAGAACAGCAGAGACCAGAAGGGCAGAGTGTACCCGAATCAAGGAATAAAAATGGATATATAAAGCTTACAGTCTGTCCCAAAAAACATTTAAAATAGGCTTTAAAAGAGAAGAAAAAGGCATATATTCTTTGGGAATCTAAGTAAGTAATCCTGTGTTACCAAACAAGGCTTTTTGGATGAGGTTGAAATAGTTCTGTCAGCAGTCTGGAAGCAGGGCAGCCCCTAGAAATTGAGTCAGATATCAGATACCCAGGCCCACAAATCACTGTACAGTCCAAGTTTTGGTTTTGGTCTTTTTTTTCCTTTAAAGATAATACTAAATGACTACTGATCAAACCCCTCCACCAGAGACAAAGAATCCTGAGTTGCTGCTATCAATGGTTGTAACTAAAAGACTGCCAAGAAACTGTTAGAAGCTACTTCTTTGTTTGCAGTGCAACTGACCCATTAAAGACACCTTGAAATGTCAGCCAGTGTGCTGCCAACAAAATGACCAAATGCTAAAGAGAGAATCTCACCAGAAATAGGAAGAAAAGCACAAGATGAAAGAAAAAAGGTAAACACAGTTTGTATCTGCAAAAATGCCATCTCACGTTAAGTGAAAAGCTGCAGCAAGTTCTAGTCCACTCTTGGGAGTACCACAGATCCTGATTTGGAAATCTTTGGAAAATCTCACTTTTTAAAGCCTTTTGAAACAGAAACCACAGACTGGAAGAGAAGTACAAGCATGTGTTTCTATTCAAATGTAAGTGGAGCTTAGCACTGGTCATTCAGGACTGAGGTACTCTATAGAGGATACCAAAGAGGAAAAAAACCCTTGCATTTCTGAATGGAAATGTCTTATTAGTGATAATAAAACCTCTATGAAGGTTATTTCCCCTCAATGAATGTTTCACTTTCGTATCACTAATTTTAAATGTCATAAATAGAGCATCAGACTCCTAGGTTATTAACTTCTAGAAGCTACAGAATGAGACTATTCATGTCTAATTCCTTCCTAATTCTGAACAGATTTTAAACATTAACTCAGTTTCCTGTTGCCACAACTTACCTTGAAATCTGATTAATGAACGGTATGAGTTCTGCAGGATCATAAGCACGAGCGAAGGCCCAGCACACATAGCAGGCAGCATCTCTCACATTGGAGCCCACGCTGCATGCCCCCCGCTTCTCATCATATGTCAGCGCTCTCAAAATGACAGGAACAACTGTGAAATTAAAGGAAATGTACAAAAGCAGCAATCAGGACCACAGTGTGAACCAAAAAAAGAGGAAAAGAGCGTTCAGAGAAAAGAGGGTGGAGTTGGGTGCTCTGACAGGAAAGCAAGCAGGGCTCGCAATACGCACTCATTTTGAAGTTGATTAGAAAGGGTTGGTTTTTAATAACTATTTGATTACTTTGTCAGCAGCAGTTTATTTTTTCATTTCCTTCACACATAATTCAATGAGGATTAAAGCATGTGGGTTGCATAAGAAGTAATACTGATATCATTTATTATCATATTGATACAATAGCCAACTTGCCCAAGGCAGCTCTTAGAAACACAAATATCAAGCACTGTTTCCTGATGTAATGGACAACCCGAGCAACTCTGAGTTGAGTATGGTTTAGCCAATAAAGGCTTAAAAGCCAGAGACCTCAATACAACATATGTCTCTGTGCACACGTAACTGAGGGAGCTCCAGAGAGAAAGCAGTTGCAGAGTGTAAGCCCAGTCTGAGCACTGGAACCACACAAAACTCCTGAAGTAGGGAAAAAAAAGAGAATGCAGTGTAGTAAAACAGAAGTAAAGGCAACTTAAAACCCAAGGATTTTATCAGAAAGGCCTTATAACACAAGTACTGTCATTGCAAGGAAGTGACAAAAATAAACTTGGGAAAACAAGTAGATTAAGATTTTCACTTTCACACTTATATCCTCATCAAAACTGCCAAAGTCAGTCATGGTTTTCTACAGATGAAAGAGCTTTCAAAGACTTCACAAATTCTCTTACACAGCTCTAGTGACATACTGCTGCAGTCTGAGAAATACCACAAGTCTGCAATCCCAGAGGGATTTCTTTTGGTATCTGCAAATCCAGATACGTAACGGGAATAGATCTCTCTGGATGGTATGTCTTTAATAAATGAATGTCTGTAAAAACAACAGGCGCTAGAGAAAAAGAAACAATTTCTTGATTTTCTTTCTTCTATCAAACTCATCAAATGCATTTTTTTTTTTTTCCATAGAAAAAGGTGATGTTTCCCCTTGTCAAAAGGTGATCCCACTGAACAAGAAACGGGATCACTGAACTGTGTATCATTAGCAAACTGTACCTGATATACCTGAGTGGATATAATCACAAAATAATTAAAACTTCAATGTACAATTATTCACTGTATGCCTGCTGCTTTTAACAAAGAGATATGCACTACAACTGGAGAAGGGAAGTGTCCAAATGCCATTTACATTCATTTTAACCTAAAGAAAATAAAGCAGTCATTACTGAGACGGACAACATATGACTATAAGGAGCACAAGCACTACATGGGAAAAAAAGGCAATTCCCATTCAGGAGAAACGATCCAGCAAAGATGGATGGATGGGGTTTTGGGAACTTCCCAGTGCCGAAAGAAACTGCACTGAAAATCTTTAACAATGTTGACCAGCCTGTTTTGAGAAATGCTGCATCAACTGATGAGGAAAAATGGAATTTGCTGGTTCCACAGGAACACAACAACAGACGCCAAGGGCAATTTTGCAAAGCTGCTGCTTTCCTCCCCCACAGGCTGAGGACTCCAGCTGCCTTAGCCAGCTGTGAACACACTCATCCCCGGGCACTGAAGGCCAGGGGAGAGAAGGATCCACAGGCAGCTCCTTGCATTTGTACAATGTGTATGAAAGAAAAACCATGATTCTTCAATTCCAGGCATTAATTTCCAAAATGCTACAGATGATACCAAAGGGCACCTGGATTTTTACGGTCAGTCTAAAACAGAGATGGTGCTGCCAAGCGTCTGCAATAGCAGACACTAAGATAATGCCAGGAGCAGCAGCACTACAATTCCAAACTCAAGCTTTCCAACTGTCCCAAAGCAGGCCTTTGGCCTCACTCCTCTTTGATGTCCTACTGCTGTGTCTGGGACTCAAAGCACTGGCGCTGCCAGAGAAACAACGTGACTGCAAAGTCTGGAGCGCAAGAGGGGATAATGGAAAAGAAGGATACAAGAGTGGAGGTTTAGAAGGTGGGAGAAAGTGGGAAAACAAAGTGAAGCATGCATCAGTAAGGGCCATATACAGCAATAATAAGAAGGAAAATGCTCATCTAAGGGACATCTGCTAAAGTTTTTGTGCTATGACTGGTTGAATATTTACTGGTGAACTGTGGACTATGGGAAATACTATATATAAAATTGCTCCTGGCAAATATTCCTGAGTTTGAAAAATTAAGTCTGGCATTACATTTCCTGTTGGGATTTGACAGCAATAAAACCCCAAAAGAAAAACTACCAAAAATTCCAGGGTTTGTTTCCTTCTTTACCCTACAGTTACTCAAATGCAATGCAGGTTTTCTTCTGCTATGGCTTCCTGCAGGGTTAGGAGAGCCTGGCTGCAGGAAGCCATGAAAGAGCACTACAGGCAAAACCATGT
This sequence comes from Psilopsiagon aurifrons, assembly GCA_025447955.1. Classification (NCBI taxonomy): domain Eukaryota; kingdom Metazoa; phylum Chordata; class Aves; order Psittaciformes; family Psittacidae; genus Psilopsiagon; species Psilopsiagon aurifrons. The sequence goes on from JAOEHY010021864.1 coordinate 62,194, forward strand.
GTAGTACTAAGTCAGCTTCTGCATTTCCTATCTGTTATGCAGGTTCAATTTATTATAATCACCTCTCAAATATTCAGTATGAGCACAGTGTCACACTGCACTTCTCTGCACTGATTTTTTATTTTTCAGATTTGAAAACATTCCAAATTCATACCTAAAATTGATTAATTCAAATAAAAAAATGAAAAATAAAAACTACCACAAATTAAAAAGAAACCAAAATACTTTGAAAAGAACCTTCCAGAATAAACTGATTTCAGTTTGAAGGGCAGAGATTAATGTCTTTATTTTTGAATTAATGCACATGCTTTTTATTAAAAGTAGGAGGATGGGAGATACAACAAGATCTGAACTGCTACTTTAAAAACTCCCATTTCTTTCATACACCTCTATGAAACGTTTGCCATCAGAACCAGAGCATAAAGTCCACTCTCAACCAAATTATTAAAACAATATCCACCTGTTTAGGGCTGCGAACGCTCCAGAGAATACAGTCACCTTTACCTGTAGCCTAGAGGTATTAATAAGCACCTGCTGCACCCCTCCCTGCCTTACCTAACAACATAACTGCAGGTTGCAACACAGCTCTTTGCTTAAGCCTTGTGAAAATAAAGAAACTACTTCTGGCTTCAAAGCATTACAAACAGCAGAATTCTTTTTCTCAGACTGGAGCCAGTTATTTTGCTTTTTGAAACAGAGATTTTCAACAACCAGATGCTCAGCACCTTCCTTGTGATAGACACCACACTGCTAGTTAAGCAGAGCTATGGAAGACATCAGACATTAAATCACAGGATCATACTCATAAAATCATAGAATGGTTTGGCTTGGAAAGGACCTTAACATCATCCAGTTCCAACCCTCTGCCATGGGCAGGGACACCTCACACTCGACCATGTCACCCAAGGCTCTGTCCAACCCAGCCTTTAACACTGCCAGGGATGGAGAATTCATCACTTCTTTGGAAGGTCAATGCCTCATACTCTATCTTTTATAAAGGTCCTTTAACTGTATTCTACACAAACCTAGACCATACCAGATGCCATCAGCGGCTCTTTCTTATTTAACTTCAGATTGTAATGTTTTTATATTTATTGCAATGTTTATCATATAAAACATACAAATACAGCAATTAAACAACCAAACAAATGTTCAACAGCAACAAAAACCTGTTCTTTAGCCTCAGGTCTTGTCTCCACAAGAAAATTGCACAATTTCATGTCACCCTGATTTCACTTCAGACAGATTTTCACTGGATCTCAAGTTAATTGTCTAGATTTAGTTGAAAACTAAAATATCTTAAAATGGATTAAGCTAAAGTTACCTCTTTGCTAAGTCTTACATCTGCCTATGGACTGTTTAGGCAGAGAAGCCGTCTCAATTCACAAGTAACGCACTGCAAAAACCTTCCATTCTAGAAGTATAAAGAAAAACATAACACAAAAAATGGACGTGTGCTGCCTCTGAAGGATGTGCTGTACGCAGTGGCACTGTAGGAGCAGCTAAGAACATCACAACTAATGAGTTATGAAGCTATCAGTACAAAGAACAGTAATTTTATTCTTCAAGTTTTGCTTTCACAAACCCAACTCATGGCAGAAGTGTCCTTGGGGAGGTTCATCCTCTTTGTGAGCCTCAGGCATAAAGAAAGTGTAAACAGCCATATCTACAGTATGGCAGCTTCCCCTGTTTTAAATAGCATACTACCACTACCATTCATATGCTAAAAAAAGAACTTGGGCTTTTCAGTGTAAAGCATTTCAGATTTGAGACCACGTGCTCTAACGCAGCACTCTAATCCCTTTCAGGAACAGAAGCAGGTCCTAACCCTAACTTCACTAGGACTGGTATACTAATACTTAATATATCAACAGAGATGCAAATAGAGATAATTTCAGGTTAGGCCCGTTATCAGAAACAAATATTGCTTTAAAGTTCTGCCAAACATTTATGATTTTATCTCATCTTTGATATAAGCTGTCTACCTCAGAATTTGCTCCTAAAGGACAATTCGATCCAGAGGACACATTCTCCAGCAAGGATCACAAAATGTATGTGCTGCTCTGTCTGTCAAAACATTCCCCATGTTTCGATGAAATGCTCCAAGGTCACATCCTGTAGGGAAGTGCCTGAGCCCTGTCAACAGCTGGCCTCCCAATCCCTGCGCCCAGGCCTGACCTAGTTAGGAGCTTGCCAGGGAAGAAGGGACCACTCCTGCATGCTGAGGAGATACATGAGAACTGAACAGCTGAAGTCTCTGAAGCTGCTATAACTTTCTCACAATTCCTACCCCTGACCCGTGGATATAAGGCTATATATATGCCCATCCACAAACCAAAGAAGCATTTTCTAACCCGTGACTATGAAGGGCTGTGTCTGTCTGGTTGCAATCTCAGTTCAGCCTCTCACTACGTAATGAATTAAGAAAGTCTTTAATTATAAGATCACGTGGTATTTTTTTTCCATGGACCTATCTCAGCACACAGGAAAGACCTGCTCTAGGGATGAATCACAGCTGGGCAGCAAAGGAGATTCTTGTCTGCCTCCCTGCAGAGGGAAGAAAATATGTAATGCAAAGACTGGCTTTCAGGCAGCAAGAAGGGATTGTGGGTTAAGTTGGATGTTGCCCTACAGAACTACATTCTACCTACATCTCTGCCAAAGACTGACACCAGTCACATCTCTTACATACAGTGTTTAAAAGAAATGGATGCTGGCTCTCATTTCCCAGGTATCTGCTTCAATAAACTAAAGGCAGATTCGCAGAAGTTCTACAGCAGTGAAATTAGTGCGAGCTTTTGAGTATGGCAAAGGGCCAACGAGGAAGCAGACAGATCTGGATTTTGGCCAGCCTATCTCCAAATCATTATGTAATGCAGCCATAAAAGACACAAAATCTTGAAGCACCCCTACCTAGCTAACATGGAAAAGCCTGCAGCCGACCTAAGACAGCACTGATCTGTCTTCGCGTGAATGCGGAGTGATGAATATTTGAGGGATTCATCTCCCCACTCACACCCAAGGCCATACTAGAGACCTTCACATAGGTTTACAGCTAAAGGAGCTCTTCTTTAACTTAACCAGTAGCAAACTCCAGTTTAAGGACATGAAGAAACAGGCACATGAAGGAATTCTACTGAACAAACACGTTACTTTGAAGGAGTGTAAAAATTTTGTAAACTTATAACACTGCATGTCAGAAAAGAAAAATCACCCAAGAAACCCCAACCTTTAGGCTACAGTTGTGCAATATTGAGATCAACCCTACAGGGAAAAGCCAAAAGCAATTCATTGTCATTTATTCCCTGCTTAGCATTTGTACCATCTCCCAGTTGCGCTGGGGGAGGGACCTTTCCTGCTACAGCTTCAGCAATGGCATTTAGTCTTGATTATACCTGCTGGCTAGTGAAAAAAAAAAGTACTATCTGCACTGTTTAAATGCTTCCTCGCTAATTTGAGAACTATTATGGTGACAAACGCATTGTAAGCTCTTAACATACGATCTTCAAGACCACGCATCAGTTTCGAAGCTCACCCGAGTACTGGAGAACAGGAATTCTGTAACCAGCCTTTCAGGTTTGGGTGTTCTCTGTTCCCTAAGAGTCCACCTAGGCCAGGTAGATTGATTTTTATTTTTCATTTCTTCCTGTATCTGTGATGAAAAGTTCCTGGAATCTCACCAAAAGCCTCACAATTAAGTACCCCAATAAAAGAGACCAACACATTTCCGAAGCCCGACTTCCTGACACACTCTCCTCCAAAAGCTGCAAATCAGTATCAAACAACTTACTCTGGAACATGAAACACCGAAGGTAACCCTTAAAAACAAGAGTAAGTATGAAGAAGTTTAAGAAGTTATAGAACAGATTTTGATAAAACTGTTTAAATCTTAGCCCAAGTTAAACCTCTTTCCAGAAGACACTTTAAAGCAGAATTGGGTTTACTTGGTTTTAGCTTTTTTTTCTTTCTTTTAATAAATGGCACAGTGAAATTGGACAAACAAAAAATGCTCTCTTCATTGTGTGTAGAGTTTTTCAGGCTTTGTTTGGTTTTTTAAAGTACATAAAGCTATACATAAATAACTGGAAGCACCATTCTGTGTATTCTGAGATAAAATATGCGGGACTGCAACTATCAATACTAGTAAATAGTATTCTCTGACCCAGTTCTGTGGTAGAACAGATGATCTGGTTCTACCACAGAGCACAAGTCCCTAACCAAATTAGTAAGATATCTGCAACGGAAGCTGAGGGAGATTCCTAATTGCAGACTCAGAAGTCACATATACACAGATATTCCTTTAGAGCTGTAACATCTGATATCGAAATTAACTGCATCTATCTGAAACCTTCTGACAGCATGGGAGCCTTCATTTCATACAGACTTTTCCCCAAAAATATACTGGACAATGGGACATTTTTAACACAGAAAAAATATCAAATGAAACAGTTAACCAATATTAACCAATGTTAACCATTCAGCAAGAATAATACACAAAATATTTGCCTAAGCCAAAGCCTTTTTGGATACTCGCTGCTTTGTGTCTCACCTGTTTGAGAAGGGAATAAGCGCATTCATTTTGTCACTGAATCCTAAAGCATCATCACCTGCCAATTCCCTCTCAAATCTATCTCAGCCCCCTGACTCACAATACTTAACTGTAGACTTCAATGTCCCCTGCCTCCGCCTTACATTTTCTTTGTTTCTCCTTTTAGTTTATAAAGAGCAGAAATGGTTCTGTCAGAGTTGGGTCTTTCCCACTCTATTTCTACCCCTTCCATTTATTCTGAGTTTATTAAAAAAATAAAATCAAGATTTGGATCATTTCCATTGATCCACCATTATCAGACTTCTGAATCAGCCCCTATCTGTGTATCTCAGCAGCATTATCGCCTTCTGTTTAAACGATGCCTTCATTGTTGCCACAGTTAAAAAAGGAGTGGGACAGCTGGATTGTCTCAGTCCATTCACTGTGAGTTGGTAAGGGTATACAAGAAAGCAGGCACATCAAAAACAACGTCTTTCTGGCTGGAATCCTATAAACTAAGCAAAAAAAGAGCAAGCTATCCTTGCCTGTGAAACACTAATACTGCTACCACTGATTTCATTTAAGAGACCTTCTCTGGCTGTAAGCAGAGGCATTTAGCAGATAGAGCTGTAACTATTCAGTGGTCAGCAAGATGCTGAGAGAGTTTAAGCCCAGAACACTTTTAATCTCACCACGGGCATATTAAGAACGCCTAGGAAGTTTCGTGTTCCTATATATGACACACCTTATTAGCTAGAAAGTTTATACTATGCTGTCATCAAGAGAAATTTTAATAACGTCCTTTCACAAGCAAACCAGAAATTCAAGTAAACGAGGATTCTCTTGTTTGTTTAGTATTTATCCCCACCCAATTAAATAAAAACCCCTATAAATAATAGTCTGAAGCCTACAAAACCACAAATACAGCAGAAGACAAAAGACGTGAAATCATACTGAAACCACACTGAAATGTAATTTTTTCGGCTTTAACATTTGCTGTAGAGTAAGAAGTGTTTTATTTAGGAGCACTGTGATCCCAAATGTAGAAATTCACACAAATATATTATCAGATCGTGAGATTTTCAATGATTTCTGGCCATTTTGCTGAAGAAAATTAAATAGTAATAAATGAAAAAATCCCTACATACAAATTTATCTGCATCGTCCATTCTAACAACTGAAATCTTAGAGCTAAATGAAACACGTAACTTCCAATTTAAAAACACAACAGCTCAAGAACAGCAGCATTAGTATTTTTAAAATGGAATGGAATAAAATGTCACATTTCACTTGCTGCTTTCTATTCCCCACTTTTAAAATGTACTGAAATGGTAGACAACATAATCATACAAAGCTTTATAAAATTTGATATATTTCAAATAATAAATGAAAGCTAGAAGTATTTTGAGGCTAGGAGTATTCATTAGACACCTCACTGCTCTCTCTGTGAGTGGCATCACTGCAGCACACCACCAGTTATGCCTCAAAGAACAATGTGCAGGACTGTCTTCATATATACTTGAACTGTACATGGTACAATTCAGATCCTGCTACAGGATTCTATGAGGAAAAATTCACGTAGGTGAGCAAACTGTCTCAGAATCTCTGGTGCAAGTCTTAAAATCAAAGCAGAAAAGGAAAAAACATTCTGCATGAAAAACACTTTGAAAAGAGTGAATCTTAGAAGGCAATTATAACCCGAGCATCAAGTAGAAACTGAAAGTACATTCTGCATCTCTGTTAGAATTACCAGCAATTAAAAGAATTATTATTAACAGCCCCTTCTTACAAACAGCTCACAGTTTTGCCTACAGTCCCAACTTCTGATGTTACTGACTTCCCCCAAGATGTTTCACTGCCCAAGGGGGAGGATGGGAACCAGAAGGAAGATCACCCTTGTTCCAGGCCAAACACTAACAGTACAGGCCACAATAATATCTAAAAACATGATCTGCAGTTGCGATTAACTGCTGAGCTTTTATTCATTTCCCATACAAATAATTTGCTCTAGTAATCATGAATAAGTGGCTCACAAACATCAGCAAGGTAATCTGCCCAGACATATCTCCAAAGTCAGGGACTGGAATCGGTATGAAAAACAAAGGTGCATTTCAAAGGTGTTATTCGAAAAGCATTAAGACTAATAACTATTAATATGGGATAGAAGAAAATAATTATGAGAATATTGTACAAGAATCATGTAATGTTTTGGGGCACAGCATGAATTACAAATATATTCTAATGCATTTGCCCCCTTCTGGGAATGGTATGGAATAACCTAGTCCAAACATGCTCATACAGAGAGTAAAAGCTGTTGATAACTGCAGTTCAAGTGATCACAAAGAGAAAACAAGGATTTTCAGGAACATTTAGCGCAAAGCCACACATCTAAATACCAAAGATGACAAAGACAGAAGTATCGCCAGTGACACAGTTCTAAGAGGTTTCCTGTTTATGGCAAGCTAAGCTTCACCATGTGTATCAGCAATCAACTACAGGAGATTATTCACATTTATTTATGAACATTCTCCTTTCTTGGAATAACTACACAGTTCAACAATCTACAAGGCATCTCTAGAAAAACACTGGTGATCACTGACAATCAGAGGACATCCTCTGAAAGCTGCTACAGAGTCCTGACAGGAGCCAAACAACTCTGTCACCAGGGCCACTCTTTGTGTTAGAGCAGAACACTAAGAATTATCTGATTAACAGAGGGTTGATAACTGACCACAGCAACACTTGGCACTCTTTCATACAACTAGGGAATGGAATTTTGAAGTGCAATAGGGAAATAAAACTTAGGTAAGCAGTGCATCAAGAGTAGGTTAAGTTTATTCCATTGGTATGTATGGCTTCTGCTGGGGACATTTTGCTTTCAGTACTAAAACTGAGCCAAAAAATTCATATAAAAACACAAAGAAGGAAGTTTGTAACATTTATAGAATGGCAGATTTATGCAACAGTAATTAAACCTATGAAACCCAACTGCAGCTGAACAACATTTATTTAATACTGAATTTTAAACAGAACTCAGAATGAAGAATTCTATTCTACACCAAAGAAGACAGAAAATTAAAGCTTCTGCCCTCCAGAGATACAAAAATAATCCTATTTTTAAAAAGGCAACTTGAGAGAAAAATATCAATAAATCCAGATTTTCCTGTGCCAATCCTGGTGCTCTGAATTAATCTGACTTGTGCTCAGACAGACTAAAAAGGGTGCTCCCAACAGATGACGGGGTTCAGTTTATCTAATCCTCAGGATGCAAGCATAATGAGTAACAAAAATAAGTGACGGAACATCACTGCAATCAGGCCTTATTACTTTTAGAAGCATACCCAAACAGGAGCTCTCATGTTCCTTTTCTGGAGTCCACCAGTGACTCTTTCCCCCCAGCGTGGATTTTTTTATACCATCCAAGTCCCAAGAAAAGAAGCATTTACATGAGCTGCTCTTTCTTTTCCCAGTTCTACTTTGCCCACAGCTGATTTCAGCTGACCTGACTAACAACAGCAACTTCCAGGAAGTAGCCAGATTTAAAACATTCTTTACCTTGGGCCAAGGCAGCAACTGGACATAATGTCTCCCCTTCACACACCAGACCAGGGAAGGGGGATACAGAGAAGACGGATTAACATAAAATCAAAGTTCAAATACTGACTGCTTCTTACCCCAGTTCAGTCACCTACACGAAAGGAGTCCTTCAATAGCCAGAAACTGCAAATTTCGTTTAAACAAAAAATCTGATCTAATTCAAGGAAACCTACCTCCACCTCATCACATGCAAAAAAGAAACTGAGGGTGCCTCCCTTCAGCTACAAACAACAAAAAATGACTCGCATTTGCAGAAAAAAACGTGAAGACAGTTATGCAGATTGCTATGGCACAGAAACCTCGGGATATGGAAGAAAGGCTGTTCACTACTGAGCAAGGACTACTGAATAGCATCTGTTGAGACAGGGAAGGACCTTTCTCCTTGGGACCTTTCAGACAATGCAGACATTACAGGATCTTTCTCTGCAGGCAGAATTTTCTGATATACTACTTTGCCTCAAAACATTTTACAACTAAACAGAAGAATGATGGACTTACAAACACTCTTGCTATTATTTCCTCTAAAGCCAAAGGATTTACAAATAGCTAGATAGTAAGATGACATCTTTTATGGCTTTTTATGTTTTATGGGGTTTACAACACTGCTAAGCTGCGTTACAGCAACATAAGAAAATAAATAAATAAATAAAAAAGTCACCCTTCTACTTCACAATTAGTGATTGCTTGGTGTTATATGAATTAGTGATATGCAGGAAAATATTCCAGAACTGGAAATAGCATTGGCATAGTGAGAGGAAGGACAGTGGTCTGCATATACATAGGAAAGTACACGTCCATACATGTCAACCTACTAAATAAAGGCCACAACATTAAAACTGTTTTTCAGGCACTGCTTGAGAGACTGATTTGGAACCAACCTTCACCCACTGCCTAAACAGGTTCTGGTGGGACAATTTCCTTAATTTTCACTCAGAGACCATACTTTTGCCAAGTATAAAATTCAGCATACTTCTAGATTTAAAAGTTTCATTAATCTGCGGCTGTCTTTATCTGCAGAGCAGCAGGGTAAACAAGAGGGTTGTCATGCTCATCCAGCTGAACAGTTCTGGACAGAAATGTTAACATCTCAGTAGCATTAGAATTGACAGTCAACCCCCTTTTGCTTTTATATGCAGCAACAGGAATGGGTTTTAGAGAGAGAGAAAACTATCAGAATATTTTCCTTTTAGCAGGCCATATGCAGAAGGTTATTATTTCACCACACAATTCAGCAATGTCACAGGGCAAATCCACTAATAAACTTGTCACTTATACATTCTAACTAAAAAGCAACTAAAAGCAAGTGTTAGCACTGATCAGTGGATGATCGGTTGTCTTTCTCCTTTCACCACTGAATGTCACAGCTCCTAAATAAACATGTAGACATGATAATCGATTTCTTACTGAGGTGACTCCTTCCCAGTTACAGGATCTGTACATTTGACTGTTGATTATAGGCAAGCTTTGGCAGGTTCCTGTGGCAAGCAAGCTTGGAGTTAGTTCAGTCCCGCCTTCGGAAAGGAGACTCACAAAGGACAAAAAGATTTAAATAAAAATGGAGAGGGGGAGGAAAAAAAGAGCAGGAATATGAAAGCTGCAAAGGAATTCAACCAAAAATGCCCGTCTCCAACAAAACAGTTAAATTACTATTTTTAAGCTTTGCTACCCCCTCTGTACAGTCAATTCTGCTGCTCACGAGCCACTTCTGTGAAAGTGCAATATATTAAAAGCTCAGTATGTTACCTAAGCCATTTTTGACCCCACATTGCAGCCTGCTACTAAGAAGAACAGACACTACAGTTTAGAGTAAAACTTGGTTGTTGGAGGGCACAAAAGCAACAAGAGCTCTCTTCGATAGCTTAGATGCTGAGGTAATGCTGAATGAAAGCAGTGGACGCAAACAAATGAATCGTAGCTTCGGGCTGGAGTAATATCAGGTGCATCTCTACACCCCGAGGGCTCAACTCCTACACTTCTTAAGTCCCTCCCCCTGAAACAACCTCCTGCAGTTTCACTTAGAGATCAAGCAGAGAACAGGTACTTCTCTCTCAGCAGTGACAGCTCCAGCTTACCAACAGCGAGCACCTTGGAGGTTTCCAACATCTATGTAGCTGTAAGTACATCTCTTTCAAGTATTTTTTGTTGTTCAAATAAAGTGTGTTTATGTTAACAACTAAAAAAGTAAATCAGAGGTGGTCATTTTCAGCTGTCTCAAAAGCTTGGGTTACTCCTAGCAGGTGCATTTACTGCACCAGTTTAGACTTTCAGCAGAAACTCTGAACAGGAGAGGGGAATACTTTAGTGTGAGAGATGAACTAACCCTTGTGAGCTTTTACAATAATTAACTTTTGTTGGTGAAAAGTGTTTTAAGCACCTTTTTTCAGTGAGGAAGTTGCTGTATAATATTAAGTATGACACGAAGCTGTATTGCTTAAAACTCCTGTGTTTAGTCTGCCAAATATCCTTCACACATTAGGGTCGGGTGAATCTGAAATGACTGTCTGAAAATTAAGGTGCTCCAGGTTTGATTTATTATTCTTTTTGGGAATTAAGCATAGAAAATTGGATTAGAGTTTAGAGTTATCCTTTCTCTAATTAATTAAAGTGTATTAAGATACTGAATTATTAACTTAGTATTGACAAAGATTTTTATTTCTTAATTTATCCACACTGCCTAACCGACGTATTTAGTCCGTTTCTGTGCTCGCCCTCACACACGCAGACCCAAACCATGCGCACACCCACACACAAGCACGCAGCCCTCTTCGGTCCATACCTTCACCACACACTTCCCTTCCAGTCCTCACCAACCCACTCCTCTCACCCAGATTTCCTCCTAACTAACAACCAGTTGTGTTAAAATTTATCTTTTAGTTTAAAGGAACTGGAAGTTTAGAAGGGAGTGGTAGTTAATCACTGGAAAATCTCAGCTAGAATAAAACTCACAAATCTTGTTCTTGCAACACTCTAGGTAGGTGACAATGGCATGTCCTTGAGTTATGCAATAATGCCACATCACAATATTTTAATTATAGTATGTCCTTCAGAATGTTCCACCCCAGTGAGTACTCCTGGTCAGAGAGATCAACATCACCAAAAGGGTACTGCAATAATAATGGAGTGTGGATGACAAACTGTTACGTAGTTTGCTAAAGCAGTGTCCTAAAAAGAAATATAATTACCATCCCTGTTTGTAATAAAAGACATTCTGAAATTTCCTCTTTGATCAACTGGGCATCTTAAACAATTTAGACTACTTACAAACCTAAAAAACAACATGCACATATATATATGTACATATATGTGTGTGTATGTGTATACGAATACAGATGTGCATGTGCTTGTATACTTATACCCAGGTACATCCTTGTTTATATATTTACACACACAGAGGCATTCTTGCTTTCTGAACTTGTGAATATGTTAAAGGGAAGGAGGTAGCAACAATATACTTTTAAAAACACAATGAAGAAAACTTGCAGCTCTCAGTCTCAGGTTGGAAAATGCTACAGACGAGACAGCCATGAGGAGGTACAATAGTGACAAGAACCTAACAGCTATGACAGCCTCAACTTTAAGCAATATTTTTTGAATGACCTGTTCTCAATAAAACCACAAAATAAACATCAGTACTACAATTCAAAAGTAGAGAGAAAAAATTGTAACAATACATTACTGTCTGCACTTCCAAAATCAGGCATAAGGAAATAAATTCTCAAGCTAAAAAAAAAATACACAAGAAAATTATCATCCTACTACTGAAGAATTTTTCCCCATTTTTAAAGGCTATCACAAGTTATACCATTCAAGTTTAAGAAAAAAAGCCACTGCTTCCTCTGAGTTTTCTTTCTAACACTAGATTTTAATTTTGGTAGCACAAAACAGACATTGTAGCATTATTTCTATAGAGACAGTTTTAATTGGTGGCACCTATTTTAAACCATTAATGTATTTTCCAGTTGTGTGTGTGGGATCAAACTGTTTTAATTTCTTTTTTAATTATGAAATATGCACCTTTGCCAGATATTCCTCTGTTTTATTTAGATTGTAGGAGAAATTATCCTCGTCTGGGCCAGGAAATATTTTATTACTGGCATTTTTTAACCATGAGAAAAAAATAAGGGATTAAACAGTTAAAAAAGAGAAGCAGAACATCCTTCTGGCTGGCACTAGCCTAAGTTTACAAATGGGTAAACACCCTCCAAATAAGCTACTCGTTCTACACCTCTCGAGTCACAGCGGCAGATTCTCGAGCCTACTGTCTGCATCAAAACGAAAGAAAAAATGACTAAAAACCTCTGTTGGAATTCTGTCTTGCTGTACTCATGGCAAAACAGCACCAATGCTCTGAATTTCTACAATTAAAAACTGCCGCAATGAGTTTTCTCTTATTAAGAAATGATAGTTAATACTCTGTTGAACAGGAATAACTTGACTCAAAGTTAAATACCAAGTACAAAGTCAGGGTGGGGGGGAACAGGACACACAGGAATTTTCATTATTAAGCAAAGGAAAGCTAGCAGAACAAGAAAACCTCATTAACATTTCTTTATTATAAGAGCTGCACCTGAATGCAAATTCAGACTGTTATCATAAATGGTTCACCTAAGAATGCAATGGAGTTTTGACAACAGTATCTTTTTTTTCATGAATAATTAGCAGAAGTACTTCCAAGAAGATATTCTAAAGAACAACAGGTACAAACCGACTTGACCAAGCCCAGTACAAACTGTCCACGTTAGTTATACGTCATTAGCCAAATCTAAATGCAACAAGCACACTTAAGGGAGTGAAAAAAGACCAGTTCCCTCTCTGGACCTCCCCTCCTCCCCATCAATATTTTAATTTATTTTTAATGTAGAAGTATTATTCTTTCAAAGGAATCCTGGCTATCATTATTTAAAATCTTTTTTAAAGACTGTATGGAGTCTCAATTTATTCAACTACCTTAACCAGATTCCAAGACTTTATCACGTTGCTCAATAATAATATAAGGGGTTTTCATTGTTATGGTATCTGTATCCAAATCAAGTAACAAAAAAAGCTTTCCTAAAACCTGAAAAATAAAAAGTTACTTCTCTACACATTCCTTTTTTCCTTAGGCTACAGCACATTTAATCATTTGTTAATTTGAAGAAAAAGCTGGATTGTTTTTTCTACTTACAGAACAGCTTTGCAATTTTCAGGATGCCTTCACAATCACTATTTTAACAAAATTAATATTTCTATGACATCAGAAACAACATTTAATACAAATTGCTAGAATTACTATACCTGATGAAACAAGCAGCAATTCTGTAGCTTTGCCTTCAGTTTTCATAATGTGTTGCATGACATTTTCTATTAAATAATCTGATTTAAGAAATGCAAACCAACTCCACTTTAACTAAAATCTCACAGCATGTAATTACCAGGAATTCTTTTCATAAACTTTGTATTTTCATACTACTACTAATTCATACTTCTAGGTAAAAAACTTTCTTCTTATAAAAAAAATCAAAAATAGGAAGCTATCTAGTCACTCTTACAATTAGTATTCCTGTAGTTTCGGGTAACACAATAGATACAGTACGTGGTTTTGCAACAGTCATCATTTTGATAATGATGCTTATAGTTCATGATGAAATCATCAGTTTTTAGATCTCTGCCATAACACATCCTATAAAATCATGAGAACTTGACTCTGAGAGTTTCTCACGCCTTCAGAATCAGTGAACATAATGGAACAAGCTGATACAAGCCCTCCTGACTTATCTACTGAGCAAATCATTAGGCTGCGTAAAGTATCCACAACCTTAGTTTTTCTGAAGAAAGACAGATGCCTCATTCCCCCATAAATCAATTACTGTCAGACTTTTTTTTGCCTGAATTACTACGCTTGTGTCTGTGTTAAGTATATGCAACATGTAAGGTGCTATGCAGCAGAGGAATGTGAAATGTGTTTATCAAGCAGAAGATTCCATTAGTCAGATATTGCAGTACTCATTTCTCTTAATTGAATTAGGAAGAGGAAGAAAATTGGTGTGGTTTTATCCTTCGAGAGATTGGCCACTTTTGAGGTATCCATTGAGATTAGGCTGTTAGGAAATGCCATGCCAGGTAAAAGAGGGGGTTGGTCAGTCTCTTAAAGAGCCAAGTCAGCTACTACCCATGTGCAACCAATCCTCTCCACCCTCCTTGCGCCAAAGCAGGAAATTCCCTCTGCTCTCTCCCCAACCGGCCCGACAGGCTTGCCCCATACCCAGCTGCTGCCAGGACCTGCCTCTTCTCATTCTGCCCACCTCCACTTCTCTCTCAACAGCTCCACCTAGATTTCTACTTTCATCTTCTGAATAAATGTTCCTTCAGTTTTCAAAGAAAACCCCTCCACGCCGGGAGCAGTGGCAGGTGATGAGCACTGCTGAAAACTAGGCCACCTCTGGGACTGTGCTGAAGGATGCCAAAGTTTCACAAGTGTCTATCTAAAGTCTGGAATCTAGCACTTTGCATAGAGTCATACAATGGTCTGGGTTGGAAGGGATCTTTAAAGCTCACCCAGTTCCAACCCCTTGCCACGGGCAGGGACGCCTTCCACTAGATCAGGTTGCTCCAAGCCTTGTCCAGCCTGGCCTTGAACATTGCCAGGATGCCACGGGTGGGGGGTTTGGGGGGAAGGGCTGTCCCTTTTTCTATTTGTTTGAGATTTTTGCATTTTTGGTTGTTTTGGGGGGTTGGGGTTGGTTGGTTACGTTTCTGAGCCTTTCTAGTTTTGCTTTTTAAAAAATGAAAAGGCCACAACACACCACATGAGATATGAGGGGGGATACAGGTAAAAGAATGTATTACTTTGTATTTACTTCCAATGTTCCACTAATTTTAAACTTTATGTTACAGTTCCTGCACTACCAGTCACAGAAGTATTGGTTTCCGGCACCCCCTCTTCCCTGAGACACCACGGGCGTTGGCTTCCTCTCTTCACCTGGGAAGAAGGATTCTAGAAACCAGAAAAACTGGAAACATCGAGAGGCTAGAACTGTGGCGAGCCAACCACAAGAAAGTTTCTCTAAAGAACCATTACATCTAATTGTTTAAAGCAGAGAACAAAATGAGTCTTCTCAAAGAACGCAAACCAAAGAAGCCTCACTACATCCCAAGACCACCAGGAAAGCCATTTAAGTACAAGTGCTTCCAGTGCCCCTTCACTTGCAATGAGAAATCCCATCTTTTTAACCATATGAAGTATGGCCTCTGCAAAAACTCAATTACTTTAGTATCAGAGCAGGATCGCATTATCAAGTGTCCAAAAACCAGTTCCTTGGAGCCCAAACAGATCAATCAGCTTGAATCTACAGTCAAACCAACTTCTTCTAAAGCTGTCACAAATGGACTGGCAAACCTCGATTCAAAGCCTCAATATCCTTTTCCAAAAGAAGATGCCAAGGAAAATGTTGAATTACAAAACCAGGCAACAAACTCAGCAATACAAGGACAAAAACCTGCGATTCAGAAGGAGTTAACCCCTGCCAATACCACAGCAGAAAGCGCTATCAGCATGCAGCCCCTCTTGGACAGCATTGGCAGGCCCTCGGCTTTCGTTCCTGTAGGAGAACACAGAGATAGTAAAGGCCCGGAAGCCAGTGAAGTATCTGAAATCATATCACTCTCTAACAAAAATTCACCTTTTCACACTAAGTCTGCATTTCATGCACCAGGTCACCCATGGAAAGCAGGTTCTCCTTTCCTCCCAGAGTTTCCACACAAAGTTGCTCCTACAAAAGGCTTTGGTTCCATTTCACCTTATATGCAACCGATGATTCCCGAGTACTCACCCCATTTTTATGAGCATAGGCTGGCTATCTACGCACCATACTTGCTTCCAGGTAATTCAGAGTGTGAAAGCTCTGCTCTGTCTGTCTATGGCACGCAAGATCAAAGACACTTTCTTCCACACCCAGGACCACTTCCAAAACCCATAAATCCATCAGCATATGAACACTATCGATTGTTCCAACAATATCATTCCACTCCTCCAATACCGTATGGATTTTGTAGGCCAACAGATCCTGCATTTTACAGATTTTCACACGTAGCTGGTATTAACAGAGATCAAAATTCTCATCTAATGGAAGAAACTACCTTACTATATCCAGCTTCTTTAAGCCCATCCCAACAATACCCTCTAAATTCACATAAAAAACAAGCAGATTTTGAAAAAGAAATTACATTACTGCATGCCAAAAGTAATTCCAAAGATGACCAGAATGAAAGAGAGAATGCCAAAATGAGCCCTCTTGCAGGAAGTGCAGCCACAGGCTCCCCTGGCAGACCTAGCCCAACCAACTTCACCCAGACAAGCCATGTATGCGAAGGCTTGTTTGACCTCTCTAACAAGTCATCTTCCACGTCGCTTGGCAAGTACGACCAACCAGAAGAAAACCTCACAGCTTTCCGACCCGTGAGGAAAAGCACCGATCAACCAACTCTACTTCAAAGTGCACGGACGCAGCAAGAGAGAGGAGATTCACCTACCAGGTAAAACACTGAAAATCACTTTGCAAATCCTTGTCAGATTTACACACAAGGGACACACAAACATAGATGGAAACACTTCATGCAATGCCCCTAAAATAGATTTCGATTTAAGCCATTGAGGTAATTTGTTCTATATTGACAATGCAAAACAGAGTACAGCTCCCAGTTGCTATAGTGAGCAGACAACTCATTCTCCCTAAGTATATCCGGTATTTCCCGTACAATTACTATGCATGTGTTAGTGTATTTCAGGGAATTACCTGCATTACAATGATGTGTATGGTGCAAGGGACTTGGGGGAGTTAAAGGAGAAACAGCAAAATTGTCAGACTTCCAGCCCAGATTGTTTTCTCCTTTTCCTGCCTACTTCCTCAGCCCCAACTTAAAAGAGTAACTGATAGTGAATTGTCTTTTTCCCCCATTTCTTTCAGCATCAATGTCACTGATGAAGATTCATATGCACAGAACGAATGCCAGAACAATGAAGGCTCACTGTCCAACGCAGATGAAGACACAGGGATAGCTCCCCTTAATCTTTCCAAAAAGGCTGATGCAAACACAGGATCTACTCATGAGCATACATACAAAACCACATCCAAAACAGAAAGTCAGAGCTTTCTGGAACTGCAAGACATGCCTCTGAACCTCTCAGTAAAAGATTCCTGTAACACAGTAAGCCTGAAAACGTCATTCCACAGTCCATCTCATGATAATGGTGCTGCTACTTCTCCAAGCAATGAAAAGGAAACCTCCGGAGCAGAAGCATGCAGCCCCAAGAACCCTACTAACAGTGCCTGTGAAAAATCCCTTGCAGCTCACCGTAATGAAGCTCAAGACTTAAGAATAATTGACAGCTGTGATGAACAGAAACAAACAGCAGCTGTAGCTCTCTGTCAGCTGGCTGCATACAGCCCAGGCAAAGTTAGACTGGACAATGAAGGGCAGAGTCCTCAGGACAGTCATGCTTCTTGTACAGAAGCTCCTCTTAACTCTTCTGATACTCAGGATACTCAGTGCAATCAAAAAGTAAAAGGACAAAAAAGGACAAATCAAAAAGAATCAGCCAAATCACAGCAAGGCACTAAAAGAGTAAGGCCAAATGACTGTAGCAGAGTCTTCACTTTGAGGAAGAGAACAAGAGTATCTTAATACTTCACTTTCCAATGAGTTTCTGGTCATAGGAGCTAGTTACAAGCAACACCATTAAATTCCTACAAACCGCTCTTACTGGGTTTGGTTCCATGACAAAACACATTCAATTGCTCCCATGTAAATAATGTTAATAATTTTATATTAATATTTTTAAGTAACAGAACCTTCCCTTGTATAAGCTCAGATTTTGATGAGTGAATTTTTGCATTCATTACTAAAGCCAAAGTACATCAGATGAATCTTTAAAGGGGTTTTGCAATTGTATTGATGTAAAATAAATTTTACAACTTCTTTTCTTAAAAGATGTTTAAGCTCTAGAAACAACACTGTTCAATAACATACTGTCTTAGTCTTTTTCAGGCTGAATTTCATTTAATGGGGTTTTTTTTTTGTCTCTTTTCTTTGAAAACCTTTTTATGTCATGGTGCAGTAGTTTAAATAAGCTTAAGATTAAACCTGGCTATTTAGAATTTACTGTAAAAACTGGTTTGTGTATGAATGCACCTTCCCACTATGCCACAATACAAAACACCAGACCAAATTTCACTACTCAGAGGCAGACACCAGCTTAAACTGACCCAAACCTTGCATAAGCAAGCTTTGCTGATGTAGCCCAAGAAAGAGATTTAAGTTCAACCAAGGAAAGCCTGCACCAATCTAACAAACAGTTTATGTTCATCTTTAACTGAGCTGCTCTGAAAACACTACTGAAAAGTTGAAGATCGAAACAATTTAGGTGCCTCATCTTCCTCTGAGGTGAGACAGACACTGAGCAACTTTCAGACTCCAAGCCTAAAAGGTTATTTATATAATTTATTTCACCTGAGGCAAACTCTTTCTGGTGAAGGTCTTATTTCCGTGTACACATATCTCTAATTATCAGTTTCAGTGTGCTTCTACATACATTCTGAAACTATTTTCTGCTTCTATACCTGTGTATATAAACTTGCAATTTTTCAAATAAATCTGTGACCTGTACTTCAAATATATGGCACGTCGTTAATGAGCACAAATACATCCACTGCACTGTCTGTAACACGTATCTTGAAAAAAAACAGCAAACAAACTGCTAAATTTTCAATTTACAAGTAGAATTTGGCATGGAATATCAACTCTACAAAAAGAGCTTCCTTCAGTGAAGGAGGTTCATTATGCGCACTAATTCAGCTGTACTTTAGCTCCGTATGACAAACCTCAGAATTCCCTCTGCCTTAAAGCTGCTGTCCAGCTTATCAAAGCTTTTACAAGAGTTTAACCAAACCCAGGCTGTTCCAGTGTATACACACCCCATGTAAATTTGCACAGTATGAATTATCAGTCTAAGGAAAACAAACCCAGGCTTATTCCCTCAAAACTATGGGTATGTATTTCTTATGATTCATTATTCAGATAAGAAACTGCCTCACCTGCCAAAACACTACTAGTAGGTATAAACCCATGTCAGGAGGCTGAGCTGTATTCAAGGCAGAGTTCCCAGAATATTTGTTTTCCTTAATATTTTGTGCTACAGTGGTTTCAGCTAACAGCTTAGCCGAGCACTGTACAACAAACAGTAAATTACAGGGGTTAAGTTTCTGAGCTAAGAAACAAGGAAAGAATAACAACATTGATGTTTAATTTCATCTTTCATAGAGGAAAGCTTTCCCTAAAGTATCAAAAGACAAGAATATCAATCTGAGATAACAGAAAAAGTCTGATTACCTCAGATTACAACAGCAAGGCAGTAAGAAGGTGTGATGTACGAAACTGTTCATAGTAGGAGATGAAGCAAGGAGAAAGAACTTCTAGGCCAAAAAAATTGCCCATTAAAAAAAAGGCCATTAAAGAAAAAGGGAAAAAAGGGAAAAGGACCCATGTCAATTGTGCATGGCTATTCTGCAGCCCATCTGCCCAAGGATAATAAAAGTTTGACTCTGACGAAGATACATTTGTCATTACCAGTTATATCCTTCACTAGCTGCATCCCATTTCATGTCCAAATCTTTCCAAATTCCAATCTACAAATTCAGACTATCCTCTTTTACTCATCATTTGCAGTATCGTACCTTTTTGCCTCTGTATAACTCATTCTTGAGTACCAGAAAACCAAAGGAGTTGCAGCTCAGCCAAGATAATCTCTGACTAGGTTTCTTACCTATCTTCTTAGACAATGATTGTTGGAATTCTTAGCCCTATTTAATTAAGAAACTTGCAGTTTCTGTAAAATCATTTTTCTTTAGACCTTTATGCCTGTCTCTTTCCCAGAAAGACCTTGTTGTCATGGTTATGTTCTCTCCCATCTTAGCTTTCAATTCTTCCACACCAGTAGTAAATAGAAGGATACTAATACTACACCATTATAAATATATTAATACATCGATATTGAAGTATCACAGCAGTAATAGAAGACTACATCTTGTGCAGTCTCACTATTTAAAAATTTGCATATAAATACTTGTATATTAAAATGACCTTCCAAGGCAGCAATATATTTTCATTGCATCTCTGTAGAAAAAGAAGGGTGTGAAGGATACAACTGTCATCCCCATTCTACAAATACAAAAAAAATCAACCTAAAAAGTGAAGAGAGATGGCTTCACAGCACAGGCCACTTCACTGGCAGAGCCAGGAGTCACTCATGTCATTTGGAGTCCTACACAACATCCAACTTACACAGAACGTCCACTTTAGACTTAAACAATCCTATTACAGGAGGCTATTCCCATTCCTTCATTACAAATAGAGAGTTTCTTTTCAACTGTTTCATCTTTCTCATACAAGGGCAAAAGTAACTGGAAAAAGAAAACCAACTGACAGCTGTTTAAAAATTACGATATGCGAACCACATACTGTATTGGACATGAACTCGTTCCATGGAGACAGAATACCTGTATTAAATACAGTACTTCACAGTTCCCCCTGCAACAAGTCAACAGATCTTCAGAATACAAATGATCTGGCAACCTGACTTACCAGGATGAAACACCAGTTTAGACATGGTTTTGAAAATTAGAGTTCAACTTCTGTGATCAACACAGGACTACAGACGAGATCAGAACCATCTAGCCCAAAATACTGCTGTAAAAGTGCCCAACAGTGGATGCGTACTGCTAAATCATACTTTTTTCATTTCAACTCCATCAAAAATTGACCAAAATCACTAAACAGAAAACTACTACTTCCACATTAATATCTTTATACTTCAATATATGTTGACAGATACAGAACACACAAAGAAACAAGTCCTCTGCCCTGTTATTTCTCTTTCCATCCTGGTATTTCAAAAAACTATTAAAAACTTACACATTCATGTATAAATTACATTAAATTGCCCTCTGAGATTTATTCAGAAACACACAGCATAAGTTACTAACTTTAAAGCACAAGTTAGTCATCAATTAGTTAATATAAGCTACTTAAATAATGACACTGACACAGTATATAGACATGCGGTATTATTTTTATACAACCGTACAGAGAAATATTTAAGTGAGGAAGAAGGAAGAAAACCCCAAGAAACTAATTTCATTTTGGAAAGAAAAATTTATTAAGCATATAAAGGCACGCCCAAGACAATGCTTTTGCAGAAGCATCTTAAATATCCCCACAGGCATATTTCTTTACTCTAGAATTCAAAACTACAGTCACAGTAATAAACGAGCAAATTCCAGTCCAGTGCCACACATTCAATGTCTAACACAACAGACTGTTAATTCATGAACTTACTCACATTCAGCAACTACAACTCACCATCTGAAATTCGGGAAGGGAGTAACAATCCTCTTCTGCCCAATTCAGCCAGAGCCAGGCATCCACCGTGCCACGCATTGTCTGTTTCCTGGAAACTGATTTTAGAACAAAGACAAGTTTTTGTTAAGACCCTTTTCAGATTTCATTTTTCATGGTCAATTCCTAATAGTTTAAAAGACACATAACCCATACTGGCATTGTGATATAAATCCTCTTAGACTTCTAAAATACAAGGCTGATTCCTATTTTGTGCAATACAAATACCGCTATAAATATTCATCAAATAAGCAAAACCCCCATTTACCAGTAGAAATGGAACATCAATAGAGGAGAGTATAATACCTGGAAGTCATCCAGAAAAGGAAAACAACTTTCAAGTACTCTGTCAAAACACATGGATTTACAGAACATTCCCAAAATAACTAATTTAGTGCCAAACACAGCCCTTAGCTAACCAAAGAGGTTCACATGACAATTTCCAATAAACACATTGTATAATCTTATGCAGGGAGCAAACTGGTGCTTATCCACCTTTGAAAAACATCAACCAAACCAGAGCAACCTGTAGTGAACACAACCAAAAATACCCAAAATGGTACACAACTTCTGGTGGACTGTCAGATAAAGGAGTCAAAGGGAAAAGGCTGCACACCACATGACTAGACATGCTCATCTGGTATTAAACTAGGAATAGGAACCTGAGAATAAAATGTTGAACAGGCTCACAGGCTCCAGCTCCGCCAGCATCCTGTCTCTGACATGGACCTATAGCAGATGCTTAACCAAAGGTGAAGCACAAAGGATCATTCCCTTATTAGCCTCCTCCTCGCTTTGGCAATCTGTATGAAGACTTCCCAAGTCAGAAGTTGCAGCCAGAATGTCTGCCAGACCTCTGCTGGGTCTCTCTTCCATTAATTCGTATAATCCCTTTTTGAACTCCCTTTACACTTCTGGCTTCCATAACATCCTGTGGCAATGACTTCCACAGTTTAATTATAATTGCCTGAAAATGTACTTCCTGATGCTACCCAGTTCTCACCTTATGAGGAAGAGTGAAGATTACAATTACTTACTTTCCCTCCTTCTATCACATTTATAATTTTATGTATCCCTATTATATCCCTGTCCTTCTTTCCACTTGGAAGATGCCCCATCAGTTAAATCAACTTTTCAGTGATTCAGTTTTGTTATCTCTTCTTCTCCTCTAATACCTAACGTTCCCTTTGCTTTCTTTTTTCTGACAGCTGCTGAGCATTCCACTGATGTTTTGACAGAAGTATCAGTGTCTTCAAGATCTCTTTCCCAAGTAGCGATAACCAGCTTACAACTAAGCTGCCTTCTTCCCTAAGTGCATTAGTTTGCAGTCATCAGATACTGTATTTCACATCATTTACTGTCTAGTTACTTAGCACAGGCATGAATCATCAGTTGATTTCCTCACACCACTGTTCACCTTTTTTCCAGGATCCTTATGGGTATGTTGAACAGCATAGGAATCATCCAAACTCCTATGGGATTGTGCTGATAGTCTCACTAAATTGTGAAAAATGCTTACTTCTTTCTACCTTGCCTGTCTTTTAATCTATGTTTAAGAAATCCTTTCTTCTTATCCCAAGAGATACAACAAACTGCCTCTGATGAGCAAGTGAATTATTTTGATTTTGGTCTCTAGATATTTACTGTAAAGAGTACAGAAGAGATTCCCTTTGTCCTTGTCTACATTTGTTCCCAGGTGCTTCTGAAGAAAGCAGGTCACTCAATTACTAGTTGGATTACTCATCCCTACGACTTGAAAAACAAGGAAAGAAAACACAGTGAGTACAGGTCTTTGAAGATCCAGGGATAATTGAGATCAGCAGCACCTCTTAAATTAATCACAGTAGCACAGTGGAAGTATCAGCAGGGCAGATACTTTCCTTGTAAGTTTTTAAGACTTTACACCTTTATTTTTTCAATGTGTTATACTTCGAACTGCCATTTCTAACTTCTACTCACAACCAGAACGAGAAGTTTTTAAACATCTGAGTAACAAACTGAACACAAACAGTATTTTTTGCCGATAAAGACATTCTTTTTATTTACCTACTCTAAAACACTGATTAGATCTTAAAGCTCAAGTGCTCAACACAGACCTGATGAACAATTTGATAGGAAAAAAAAAGCATATAGTACTTGTTTAATACTTTAGTCCTTCACATGCTTTATATGGATGTGGAAACAAGACATCCAACAACAAAGCACATCAAAAGAACATCCTAGCAGCTACAGCTGAAGCCCCCTTAGTGACACAGTTTATTGGAAGACTCAGCAGTGCTGCGATTAAGGTTGAACTTGATAAAGGTCTTTTCCAACCTAGCTGATTCTACGATTTTATATGTGATCAAACCAAAGCTTCAGCTAGCCCAAAAACATCTCTGACATGTCACACGCCTTAAGTTCAGTATATGAACAAGCATATTGCAACACTCTCTGCAGTAATAAGTTCTACAGTTTAGCTATGTGCTCTGTGAATAAGCACCATCTTTTCTTTACTCCAAACCTGCCACCTTATACTGTAGGGCAATCATTTCCATGCCACTCAGGATTTCACAAACCTTCATTATACCCCATTTACCCCTCCACTTTTCCTACATGTTTGAGCCTCTCCTCACATAAAGAGTTTGAATACCACTTCCAGTTCTATTAGGTTTTTGAAGATGAACCCCACACTCAAGACATGAGCACGCCAGGAATTTTTAAAGCAATGAGTATTTTTTATTTCTCCAAAGTTCAAATTCACTCCTTCCACATTTTGTTAGAATGGGGTCAAGAGGAAGGATTAGGAAGAGCTTCTTTATTGAACACCCTAAGCACAACTGTGCCATAAAAACTTTTGAAATCGGGGGGAAAAGCAACAAAATTTCGTTGTTTTCGACCTGCCTTTCTATGCTGTCCTGTTCCATAAGCAAAGATTATTTCACATACATGGAAAATATGAAATGAGATTTTTTTTACCTGAAACAGTCCAACAAAGACCCAATGACGTCATCTGCTAATTCTTTTGGAAGTCTTCCAGTTATTCTACCAATTCTACAGAAGATAGAAAGGGGTGGGGAAGGAGAGGGAAGCAAACAGTGATTCATTATTACTGCATTTGATATACAAGTCCTATAAAAAATCTAGTTACTGGAAGCTCACAATAAGATTGGCTGACTTCAAGATGACAATACACTGTCCTAACACCATTAGCCTACAACAGTGTCAGACTTGAAGCAAAAGCTATACAGCAGCGAACTTAACAGAGAAACACAGTTTTTAAAGTGGAAGAGGGAAAAAAAACCCAACTAAACATTTTGAAGAAATGCTGTTTTACACCCATCAATTCAAGTCTTACCCAGAATGTTTCTTTCCTTTTACTTATATTCTATCTGAAATTTTCCTCAAGACCAGCACAAATTCATACCGGACAAACATACAAACATGGCTTTGTAACATCAGCTGTGCTAAAGCCATTTGAAGTATCTGGGGGTATTGACAATTCAAAGAAACTATCAATCTTGGAATACAACAGACTGTATTTCTATGTTGTTTACTGTAGATTATTATTTTAGAGTAACCATAAGAAACCTACCCTTTTGCTGCAGACCACCTGACAATAGTGTCTTTGTCTTTCAGTCCAACCAACAATTGCTCTGCAGATAATTTATTTTAAACAAAACAGATTATTCTCATTTAACAACAGAAAGATTAAAACTTCCAAAATTCATTTTCCTCTTAACATAAATGCCTTAGTTTATATAAAGATATTTGTATATACGTCTCTTCTCTTTTTCACACCACGATGACTTTAAACCAAAGAAACAAGAAAGATATCAAAATCATTTTCTAAAAGAGAATTTGGTTTGAAATTTCAGGTACTGTGGGAGATGCAGAATGGAGCTCATGGTGGTTTTTCCAGTGGCTCCTTAGATTATTCAGTTATAAAGATCTTCTGATGCAATTTTTGCTGATTTCAGCACACAGACCACCAAGCTCGCAGAGTACCCACTGCATGACCCCATACTAATAAAAAATGCTGTTCCTTTGTTACTAAGACAGCTTAAAAATGTCAGCCATAATTCTTTAGCTTTCATTTAAAACAACTTTTTGTTCATTTTTCACTATGTATTTTAAGTCATTCTCCTATCTGAGAAAGGTTCAAATTCTCCCTTTCATACTGTATTTCAGTAAACCCATGCCCTGACCCCACAACAAATGCTGCAGTATTGAGTTTCTGCTTGAGATGCTGAAAATCCAAATCATTTGAAAAAATGTAGTGTACCTTAGTCACCTGCATAGACTTAGAAATTTACAGTCTAATTTTTCACTTTAGCACAGATACCTACATGACTTTCTTAGCCCTAAGGTTGTTTATCAATATATGTTTAATTTGCAGGCATTAGAATAATTTTTATTCAGTTTTTACACACCTACAACATTTTCAATCTCTCCTGGAATGTCATATTCCTCTTCATCATCAGCTTCATTAGCAGCAACTGTTGTCATTTGACTCTGCACAACTGAACCCTGAGCCTGCAGATTGGCAGCTAGAGATCGACAGCCACGCTGGTATCTGCACAAGGAACGGACACATTAATTGATTTGCCTCATTGAAGTTCCAACTGAAATAGGTGCATCCTGTCACAAAGCCTGCTGATCAAGTTGCTACACCTCCCAGCATACAGTTCTCCAGTTAGTAAGTGGTTGCTTTAAAGTATCCTGCTCTCCTCCTCCTGACCCAGTTGTCTCTTTTCCAAGGTAAGAAGAGCTAGACTATTTAAATGTCTCTCCCTTTCCTGTTTCAGTATAACCTATTTTCCAACGCTGACAATAAAAAGAGGCAAAATTCCCATGCCATAAATCCTCTCCGAAACTTAAAATATTAATAAAATCAACTTATTAAAAATTGCCTTGTAAATGCTAAAGCAAGCTTAGTTCTTTCTGACCAAGCCATACTCAGATATTTAGCCCATGGTGTAGATGCATTCTTAGAAGAGATACACTTTACATATTAAACTGACTTTTGCCATTGGGCACGGTACACTCTCCACCTAAAAGAGAATTTTCTATGCCTAAGGACGTTCTCAAAAGTTGGTAAAAGAAACACAATAAAAACAGTCACCAAGGGAGCCTGCAATTTGCAAATATCAGTGCGAGAAATCTAGAAAAGAGTTTGCCCTCTGGCAGTAAGTAAAACCAGACACCAAAACCTGACTAATATGCAAAACCAAAGTGGGATTGCAAACCACTTTTCCCCTGTGAACCTATCGAATCAGGGTAAAACTATGTAATGGAAAAAGTTATGTTCACTCTTACAAAATTGTACTAAATCAACTTTAGTAACAAAGGTCACTTTCTTCCCATCTAAACCAAGTTATGCATTATATAGGAACAGGCTTCTGCTTGTGTAAAGTGCAACATGAGAAGTGAAAAGATTTGGCCTGTCCCAGCACTGGTTTACTACTCCACAGTGGAAAAAAATGACAGGAAACTAAATACAGTGGAAGCAATCTACTTTTTCCAAATAGTGCAAATGAAGAAGGAATTCATTCCTAACTAACACAGGGATTTCTTTTTTTCCCCTTTAGGGGTGGTTACAAGGATAGGACAGTGTCAAATCCATGCATTTAGGTATTCCTTGGCTTTTTGAGTGCTTTTGGATTTCATTTTTTTTTTAACTGTTTCAACTTTAAACTAACCTCCATTTTGCTACCTTTGGTTTCACAAACGTCAGGCCAAGTCTCTGCACAAGTTTCATCCCCAGCTTGCGAAGAACCATCTGATTACTTTCTGATAGCTTGCAGTTATCAAGACACTCAAGTACAGTAGCAGCTGTAAAAGAAAACAAACACGCTACAAAACCTCAAAAATCTCGGTAAGAACAAAAGTTGTGTAAAGTTTTGAAAATTCCTGAAAATATTTAGATTTCTAAAGGTATTACACTAAGACGCAAATGCCTCATTACCTACTTTGTAGTAGCTCTGACACTGGTCAAATAGCGCTAATACTCTTCACCTACCAAACAGGAAGGATTGCTTTAAGCATTACTTTTGACTATGAAAATAATAATGAAGCTACATTCCTAGAGTATTTATGCCTCTGCTTCTCACTGGAAGTGACATGCTCCAGCATCTTTCAGGGTTTAAGAATTGCCAGCAGTGTAACAGAACCAGGAGTCAGAAAATCTAATCCACCTATCCTGCAGCCAGTTTCAAGACTAGGAAAGTCCTCATTTACTCCTGTTCCCTTTCCTCATGTGTTATTTTCAGGCAGCATCAACTTAACTCCTCTGGCACAGGAATTTTTATGACGATGAATGCTCATAAACATTTAGACATGAGAAATACTGTGTATGTGTAAGCAGCAACAAAACCTTTCATTTGGGCACATCAAAGGTAACTAAATTATTTGTCCAGCAAAGTAAAAGAAAAACCCAAAACACAGACGAAAGGAGAATCCTGGATTAATGAATATGAAATTCCAGGATTCAGAATTTTCAGAGCGAACAGATTCCTGCTACGAATAAAAGAGTCCTCCTGCATTTTCAACCCAAAACAATTAATGATTGTTCTGAAGGCTGATCATTAGTTAATAGAGACCAACAGCTTGGACTCTGAAGGACGATCATTCTTGCTATAAGCACCGCAAATATGGATGCACACTGGCAAAATACTCTGCAACCTCTTACTCCAGTCTTGGAGCAGAGTTTCCAAAATACTCAGAGATCAAAGACATAACAATTGTTTCAAAGTCTGAGAAAATGTAGAATGCAACTTAAAAATCTCCTCAGATTTTAAAGGCTATAAATTATCCTGAAATGCTAATAAAATATACAGAGACAAAAAGGTAAAGCCAGTCATGACTCCTGCTTTGATATCTTCCAACCTGGATTTTTATGCAGCTGTAAAAGCCAGAAACCAATGCTTTAGGAGAAAGAGAGTGCAGTAACATCAATAGTCACAGACAGAAAAAGAGTGAGAATAACAAAATACAAACCTCTTCCAAGTCCTTCCAGCTCTTGAATTGCTAAAATATCTACAGACCCATGCAAATGACTTCAGGACTAGTGCTTATTTTACAAAAAAGTTCTACGTTGCAAAGGATTTCAAACAGTATCTTCCTTTGTCATTTGTCTGGTTTTTCCTATTTGATCCTCAGAGCTGTCAGAACCTGTTATAATTAAAAATCTTCGATACTTTTTGCCTCTTACATTTTCTTATCCCAAACAGTTTCTGCCCGAGTATCTGCTTCACAGTCATGAGCATTCAGCTTTTTTCTAGGACGCATTTATTCACTGGTATGCCCCTGATTTTTCTCTTATTACTAGACTTGTAACTATTTAATATCGTATGTGACGTAGGCCAAAACTCTAATTCTACCAGCAGGGTTAGCGCTGAGAGGCAAATATCTTCTTTTCATATTGATTATGATTATTGTGCTGCACAGTTTGCATCTTTCAAATTACATAATTTTGTGTTATACCATTTTTTATCTAGCCTGTTTATTATTCTGTTTATCTGTCAGTCGCCGTCTTGTTTAAGCTTCCACAGTGCTGTCTGCTATTTCTATGTGATGACATTCCTCAATATTTTCTGTTTGCTTCTGACCAGCACATACATCATTCCATTCTGTTTGTCTTACTATCCTATCTCCGCATTTACTCAGATCTCAGGTATTTTGTAAGGAAGTATCTGCATCTCTGACATAGTAACTGGGAGAAGGGAACTGCTTCCCGCACAAGAACTATGAAGTTTCTTCTCTGAAGTCAAAACAATTCCACTAAGTGAAATCACAAGTAACATTCTAAAGCCAGTTTACATCATTGTTTGATGCCTGTGACTAGCACAAACCCTATTTTCTGGTGCTTCGATAAGCTTTCCAAAACTTCCAAGCTCTTTTGGAATGTTCTGTAGTTAGCCATCATCTTTCCCTACCTCTCTTTACTGCTATCAATAAAAAACAAGCTAGCATTTTGCAGGCAGCTCTGACCATACTCCAGGATTTGCTGTGATACGAACATAACTCCAACATGCAGCTACACTGTTCAGAAACTTCTGTGCCCCCCTTCTGGATCCCTGTCTATTCCTAATTGCATCCATCATAATCTCTCTCTGGAATCACTACATGATTCTAGCTGGGTCCCGTGCACAGCTGGTTCTTTAAACTTGGGTTTTCTGAAATCCTGAGCTTATGCTGAAACTTAAAGATCTTCTGCAAAATTTCCAACAGTACTGTGTACAAAACCAACTTATACTCTAATGAATTTTAAAACATATTTTCCACTTCTTAAAGTCTGTATGTTCTGGGTTCAGCTTCGTATTATAGCAACTGGACAATGCCAAATACTTTGATGAGCTGTTCCAACATAACATTCCGCACTGGCTTCTGCTCCTCCCTCACTTTCATCCTTCCCCCCCCCCCGCCAATCACTTCCCTGATGATTTCACTCTTTACAGCATCCCTTGTTATCAGTTTAATCTTTCTTTCCTTTTTTTTTAATTGGAATGGCTTAAAGCTAGGAATCAGGATATTATAAACTTACCATATGGTAAACAATCTTCTCTTTTGGCATGTTTAAATAACTGTGCCTACAATTAAAATAGGGAAAACAAGCATGAGAATATAGAGATTCTAAAACACATTATATCAAACATATAGTTCTAAAATACTTTATGCTTTTGAAATAATCAGTAGTGTTTACTAATTTAAATAGCATAAAAGGGAAAGAGTCTCAAGGAGCAGTTTTACTTATTTGTAAGTCAAGGATAGTGCAGCCCAGCCTTCCCCTCCCAGCCACACAATCATGTAGGCAAGCCAACTCAGGGAACTGAGCTGGCCAAAAAAACTCTAAAGAGAGAATGGAAAAGGATAAGAAATGAGAGAGGGAAAAAAAAAGGGGGGGAGGAAGCCAGCTCAGCTTTCTGAACCATCCAGCTCAGTGCCTGGTCACACAAGCTCAGCACAGGTGCAACCACAGCACCTATTATCTCAAGCAGCTCATGTTGCTTTGAACCTCTAAAACGTGAAGCAGACTTTGCAGAACATGAATACATGCAGAAGAACCAGGGGGACTCTAGGTCCTGTCTGGGCCTTCCTGGCACTGAACATCTCCAAGCTGAATAAGCCTTAGTGAAGATTTATTAGACCAACAAGCACACAGAACACATCAAGAGTTTGGTCACCACATGAGAGGGGAACACATATAAGTGCGTGCAGTTATTAGCAGCAACCACACAGGACAGGCAGGACACAGTCTAGGCTAAACTGCTGAGTACTCTTCCATTTCCCCAACAGCTTTCAAAAGCGCCATGTTAAACTAAACAAAACCAAGTACAGAAATTTCTGACTGCAAGCCTGCTACAAACGTACCCCAACAACCGTGAACTGATGTGCTGGAGGATTTACAGAGGAGCAAAAAGCTTCCATAAGAGTTTTATACATAATTAAATCCCCCAGAAATATTAAGGCCCGGCACTACAGCCAGAGAAATGGACTGTTAACACCCAACAAAACCAGGCTAAACATTGAAAGTTCCCTCAGTTCACTTGGTACGCATCAAAAAACTGCGTTCAGTCACTTCTTTTTCCTTGCATTGTCATTAACCAGAAGAAAAATCCTCCACAATAAATATGCCCAGGAGTTAAATGAGAACAGACTTACCTTAAAAATATGTACTTTCTCACACATACCAAACGCACACATGCCTCCTGTACTGCAGGTGTGGCTAAGAGCACAAAGGCAATAAAAACACCTTCAGGCTATGTACCCATTCTAGTTTGTTTTGTTACTAAATTGCATTTTAGGATCCTAAATTAGCCCTTCTGATCAGCTCTACTGTAAGCTGTAGAGGGGAATTTGATAATATAGATTGAATTTGTCAAGAGTTTTAATGTTTTGCAACTAACTAAGCAACTGTAAGGCATCCATTAACAATCTACATTTACAAAGGAGTAATGCTACAGAACTACCTCAGGCCCAGAAGAACAGCTATCAGAAACAAATATCAACATGAGTGGTATAAATATAGCACAGCTCTTCTCAATACACCATACCCGTATCCAAACAAAAAACTGTTTTCCAGCTAACATACAACAGAACTGTGCTTGTGTTAAAAAGCCTAAAGAAAAGGTGACAGACACTCTACAAATCTTTGCTATAACTAGCAAATGCTGAGTGCCTCTAAAATTCTTCCACCTTTCCGCTAAAACATGCACAAACTCATTTCTTCATCACTTGGTTCTTGTGCTCTGCTTTAAAAGCCTATCAGATGGTGTCTTCACAAGGTTAGCAAGTTGGTAGCAGATGCCAGGAGATCCTGCATTTCTGCAGCACCTTATCTTCCCAATTACCTTTTTTTCTGTAGAGAAGTCCAGTTAAGAGCAAAGAGTGTTTTATGAGCACACACAAACTGCCTTCAAATCATTAGGATTATATTCAAGCATAATCAAAATAAAAGTCTAATTCTTGAAGCAGTAATAATGCAGATAAAGAGCTTTTTATTACAGCCTTGTGAATACTCCTGGGCGAATGCATCTGGATGTCTATGCTTACACTTCCTAGAATCACAGAATGGTTTGGGTTGGAAGGGACCTTAAAGATCACTTGGTTCCAATCCCCTGCCTGATACTGAAAATTCTTCCTATAATCTCTCCTCAATCTCCCCTCTGTCAGGTTAAAGCCATTCCCTTTGTCCTATCCCTTGTCCAAAGCCCCTCTCCAGGTTTCCTGCAGCCCCTTTAGGCAGTGGAGCTGCTCTAAGGTCTCCCCTTAAGGAGCCTTCTCTTCTCCAGGCTGAACCAGCCCGGTTCGCTCAGCCTGGCTCCAGAGCAGAGCTGCTCCAGCCTTCCTTCACTTCTCAGCACACTGTCTAGGAGCTCCTTCAAAGGTGGAATGGAATCCTGAAAACATCTACACACTTTCAGTCTCATATAGTTCCTAAATTCTGGCATCTTCCTATGAGCTTCTCTATGAATTTTCACATCCTTAAGGCCAACTCTGAATTCAGCTCTTGACTCCTCAGGAAAAACAGAACTTGAAGCACCTCAAGCAAGATGTGGGAAGAAATTAACCAGTGCACAAGCAGGAAATGAGAGAACTCTTCAAATACTGTACCAGATTTTTTTAAATGTTCTTCTAAAAAAATACCCAAAAAGGAAGAAAACAGCTTCACAAACCTATGCCTCAATTTAGAACAGTGGACTTGACAGATTCCATTTCACAACCATTTCTATTCTTTTCTAGCAGAAAGGTGAAACATATATCGTTTCCCTACAACAGTTTGACTATAAACCCTAGTAACAATCCATTTTTATATCTAATATTCAAAACAGAACATCTAGTCTCAAGCAAAATCTCGCAAGGATTTGTAATATACTTTCAGATGTTGAAATCATCATAGCAACGCTTCAGATATGGAACACAGCAGGAAATCCAGTGTCTGGGTTTTGTTCTGATTGTAGAAATGTCAAGAAAGGAAGTTTTTATTTCTCCTTTATGAGTCAAAGCATGCAAAAGCATTCCCAAGTCCAAATTTCCCAAACTTCTGAGCTTAGCATATATGTTTTCTAGGGGAAATAAAAGAGTACTTTAACTAATGTTAGCCTTTGGGGAAGGGGGGGATGTATTTTCTTCCAGCATGTACTACAGTAGGTCAAAGGTACTGTCTCAGAAAGATCCTCCAAACCTAGAGCTTACAAGGGCTATACTGAAAATAAAAGTACGTACGGCAGGAACAGAAAACATTAACAGGAACATATAGAAAAAAGGAGGGATCAGCATTACAGTATCCAGCTTAAACTTCCTGCCTTGAAGGAAGAAAAACATTCAAAGCACACCATTTCAGAAAATCTGATACAAACAAAGTAATTAATAAGCTTGGTTTGCCACCTGCATAGACATTTCAGTGTCAGCAACTGACAATACTCAAAGGAAGGAGCCTGTCTATTGGAGTATCCAGGCAATCAAAGTTATGCCATGGCCTCTTCACTTTAATGAGGACATACAGCATACACCAACTTACCCAACCTGTTGAACTGTTGAAAAGTATGTGACTCCCTCTCTTATAAATAATTAAGCCACCTACAAATTAGAGAAAATCAGTGGTGTGCAAGCAATGACGACTGTCAAGTCTGGTTTTGCTTTAGAAATAGCATGGTGCAAGGAAAACAAAGCCTAGTTTCTTAGTAATCCAGGAGAAACACACCACACCTTCCAATTGTCTGCATAACCCACTTCAGGCCCGACCTCCATGAGCTATATCAATTGGGATCATCTCCAGGACATGTTCCCCAAGCTATACAAATCACCATTAAGGGTGGCCTGACTGTTTGGTAGCAAGTATATCTTCCTGCCAAGCAGGAGACACAACTCTGCATCTACCCTCTGGTTGTAACCAGCCAAGTCAAGGACTGGGAGGATAATTTCAGCCTCTATGGAAAGAGAAGAAAATGATCGTTCATTACTCTGGAGCACCCCCTAGTAGTCACACAACATTCTGTCCCAGGGAAAGCTATCAGCCATCCCTGCCTGCAGGCCAGATGTGGAGAGGTAAACAAGGCGAGGGAGGCCATGCTGTCAGAATAATAAATTCACTTGAAAGTAGAGAATATTTAATGCATTATATGTGCAGGTAATGGCAAAATAGATTCGTTCAAGCCCTTGCTCTTACTGTCTTCAACACAGTAAAACATTACTCCAGTAAGTCACACAGAAAGAGTAATAGTAATTTTGTCAGGGCATCAACACGGTGCTTAAGCTGACAAACTTCAACATAGAGCCCAGTTAAAGGGGTGGCAAAAGGAGTTTAGTTTTCTTAAGATTTTAGCTATGTACGAGTTGAGAGCCTGAAAAGCTTAGACTAACACGTGGAGAGCTAACAGAATCCTTTCTTTCAACCCTTACAAGACTAAAACCACAGATTTTAAATCCTTGGAAGTAAGAAAAAGAAGAGACAGCCAAAGACAGCAATACAGTCTAACAGGAAAAGAAAGTCTTACGACAACAGAACTCCTAAACCATGAACTACAGTACGTCTGCTGAAAAGAAAAAAAATATCAGACAAAGCCCCATTAGAATGCTCAGTGCCAATCAGAGAGGAGACACAGTGCTTCCAGAAAGGGGACAGAACCCTGGGTACCAGCAGACACAAGCATTTTCTTCTCCTTACATCACCACTGCTTGTTGTGGACCTTTATCACCAACACACTGAGCAACACCACCTTCTGAAAAAAGAACAACGCCAACAGACAATCCTAACATTGCTAATTATTTGAGAATGCCAAAAATATAGAGACTTGGGAAACATTCTATTTAGAAATATTCTATTTTTGTGCCTCTGGGTCCGAAAGAATAGAGTTAGAGAGTTCTTTCTTCCCTGGAGCAAAATTTACATAAGCATGTAGCTATTGCTAAATAACTTTTGCATTAGAGACAGCTCAGGGAAATGCCCTGTTCTTAAGACTCTCGAGTTTCATCAGATCACTGTGTAGGGCGTTTTATTTTTTTTAATTATTACTCACACTTGTATACTGAATCACTTATAAAACAAATAAGGTTTAATAAGTTTCAATGCCCAAGGCTACCTCAACATGATGACATCTCTGTCACGCAAGAACTGGGAGTGCTGCACCCTGCAGCAATAACTAAAAAGCTGTTTGATATAATGGTAGGTTTAAAAGCAAACCTCCAGACCAAGAGAATTTAAAATGCAGATTCTTGAAACAGGAGTTTCCTTCAAGTAAACAAATGTTATTAAAAAAAAAAATAATAAAAATTGAGTCATATTAATCCAACATTTCGAATCCCTCCAACACACAAATCCGACATCGATAAACCTTCAAATGCACCAAGAGTCTAAACACTACAGTGAATTTCATTCAGTGCTGAAGTGAATGCAGTACTACAATAGTTTCAACTAAAGAGAGCAGTTTTAAAACCTAAATCTGAAACGCTATAAGCAAAGACTCACGTTTGTACACACCTGCTGTGAAATGATAGATTACTGACGACAGGTGGAAACAGAAAAAAAGGAAAAAGCATTGGTGGAATTAAAATATGTAATGCAGGCTGCGTGTTCCAACAGGAATCCTGAAACAGTAGTACTTGTTCTACACATAATGCTGAGTTAGATTAAACAGTAGCATACCTAATCACCAAGACTTAAGGCCACAAAGAGGCAGATCAAAGTGCAGCAACGTCGAACTACTCACTGCGTACCTAACTTGCAGTTTCAGTTCATTGAAATGCAAGAGTTTCGTGTCTTTTTGAAACAGTTTTGCCATGCCAATCTCTCTACAAGCTATTTCCTCCATGCAGGACATAAGCAGCATAATACCATAATCCAACTGAAATCCACCCAGTTAGGGGCAGCCCTAAATTGATCTGATGGACAGAAAGCCTTGTTGTCCCCACCCTGGTGGGTCATATTCCCGAAACCCGCCTTGCTGTACTGACCAGAAACTGAAAAGTGGTCTTTTTCCCTCCTGCTTGCTCAGAAAGAAATGCCCAGGCAACTACAATTTGACTCTTCAAGTAATAAATTGCTGGAGAAATCAAAGGGCAAAGAACTTTGAGGCTTGTTGACACAAGTTTTAGCTGTCCCTCACGAGGATGTGTTCTGCTTCACACACTTGGCAACTACTTGCTATGTTTCCATACAAACTGTTAGAGACTTGTTTTAAAAACTCCTTTTATTTCGGCTATTTTTCGTTTAACAATATGCTACCGTTACAAGTATGTTACAAAGTTCTTAACATTAAACTCTTAAAATAGATGTTTCCTACTCTGCTTAAGCACATCTCCATACACACATACCTGCACACATATTCTGAGAACCTTTATTCCCCAGTGATCTAATTCATGCTTACATTGCAGTAACTAAAATTAAAAATGGAAGACTGAATGCAAGAAAGGTTTTAGAAGTTCAGCCTGCTCACAGCTACCAACTGGAACAGGAGTTAGGAGCTGTAGGATACAAATAAAACTAGCCTGAAATGCTTTCTCCTATCCCAGAGAGAAGGAAAAACTAATGTAAATGCAAGAAGGCTCCTGCTTCCAGGTATATTGTATCACATTCCAGTTTCGATTCTACTTGTTAAGTATTCACCTGTTTCGCTTAGTATGCACTAATGAACAGGTGGATAGAGCCAAAGCCAAACTCAAAGGAATTATGACAAAACACTAATGTATTATACATCCTGCAGGTCTCATCATGCACCTAGAATGGCAAACAGTCAGTCTCCCTTTCCAGATCTGACAATAAAATGATGAAACATCATTCTGTCTTTTGAAACATACTGCAATGCATACACATAATGCTTCCTCCTGCTTAAGCAGCACGTCCTAAGTTATTCTAAATATAGATCATTTCTTGTATCTTCTGATTTGGAAGAGCTGCTAGGGAGGAAACAAAAAAAAAACCACCCGAAAAACCAACCAGCACACACTTGCTCCAGAATTTTGCTTTGATGTTTGGTAACATTCTGTGTATGAGTCCTCATGGCTATTAGTTAAGAAGAGCTGCAAATTTATGCAAATGATAGAAACTTGTACAAACACCAGCAAATCCTTAAACCTGCGCAAAGACTGGTCAAGAGCAAGTCATCACCTCCACTTTGGTCAATAACAAGAACGAGAAGTAACAACTCCACCTGCACAAACTGCCCCATTCTACCCAAATACATTTAGACATTAAAATCAAACAGATACCAGAACTGTTATTCAAGTGTTTCAAAATGCACACCAACACTTCTAAGTGTGTAAAACTACGAGAAAGCTTTTATGAAAATTCTTTGCATGTACAAGAGGAGTGGTATCATACAGCAGTGGTTGAGGTTTTACAGACTTTTCCCATGCACAGTATATAAATTTTAAATCCCAAACTAAGAATTCAGCACTTTGGAGTTTTCAACTACTGTTACTTAACAAGGCAAGGAGCATTAACACAAAACGTGTTCAGATTAGCAAGCAAAACCATTGGAAACAGTGCGTTTTCTCAGACTGCACACTAACAAGTTTAGTATGTCTTATCAAAACTTCTGAGAACAAGATTTGAGTTGAGGAATGGATACAACTTTCTAGAGCCACTTGCATTTTGGTTACCAGTTCTGAAGTCGAGGAGAGATCACCACTATATCAGAAGCCCAGCCTCTGCATTTTATACAGTTCCAATTTTTTCTATTTATTTCAAAGGTTTTGTTCAAAGAAAAAAACAAAACCAGCAAAAACCAACCAACCCCAACCCAAACTGCATTCTGAAATGATTACTGATAGATAATCAGATATTTAAAAGCATTTTTGAGAGTTACTTATCAGTATCCATACTGGCAACTTCACTTTCATTTGGTGATGAGAAGAATACTTCAAGAAAATATACATATATGGGAAGTTACAGCCTCCAAACTGCTGTGGAGGAAATTCTAGCAGTACATAATCTTATCCTGTTTTAATAAACACACACAAACTCCCTGTGCATTTGCTATTAAAGGTCTACGATGGCAATATCATATGACCATAAATAAAATAAAACCATCTATCTTTAAAAAGAAGAAAAGTATTTACCAGGGCCTGAAGCATGCCATTCATAACAACAGTCCCTTCCATGGACTGAAAGGAGGATTTAGATATCATGGAAAGTGTCCAGTCCAGGAAGTCTGCCATCCTTTTCTGCTTGACATCAGGGCGGACAATAAATCTGTCACAGAAAAAAAACAAACACTGCAGTTACTAACTTTATGACTGTCAGTGAAAAATAATTTTTCCTGCTACCCAAACTGGTTGCAGTTCCTAAATACAACCCTCCAATGGCATTTTGCGAAGTTGCTGAGGGTGGAAACACTCCAAACTACCATAAATTCAGCCCTTCTGTCTCCAAGCAAGGCTTTGACTCAGAATTCCACTTCACTTCAATCTATAAACTTGTATTCTAGATATTTTTCATCTTAATTGTAAAGCAACAACCATTCCAAAGGCCCATTAGAATTAGTGAAAAGCTCAAACAAATACAAGGATTCTCTCCACAAACAGCTATTTTGCACATCTGAAAATGGGTGCAAATCCACAGTTGGTCCATGCTGCACTGTTACCAACCAGGCCCATATAAAGAGTAATCAGTAGTGCTATACTGTGGTTTTGTATATTTGAAAAGGTCAAACACTTGTTACTTAACACACTAGATGGGTTGAGAGATGTTTCCACTCATCTTAGGGCAAAAGAGGTACATCATGGTTAAACTACGTCTGTAAACCTATAATCATCAGTGCCAACCGAGCTAAAGCCAGGGCACCTGCTTCAGTTAGCTGATTTAGTGCTCCTAGCACTTAAAAACAAGCAGAGATTCACACTAAATTAAGAAACTTTGTTCTTAATGTAGTCAAAGGAAACAAGGTACATGGGAAAGCTGCAAAAGTACAATTCATAGTGCTTAAAGAAGGATGTATGCAGAGCCTGTATCTGGTTACTTTATACACCTACAAAGTAAATGAGGAACTGCCCCAAGAGTTAACTAACGGGAAATACTAAATACAGAGAAGGCAGGAAACAGTGAGCATGTATGTGATCACTTGAATTGTCTTCAAAGTCAGTATCTGTTGTGCTCAGCAATAACACAGTGAGGATTTGGGGCAGGGGTTAGCTGGGAGGCTGGTTTGCTTTATAACCAAGCAGCAAGGACACAGCCTTCTCTTCAGCAACAGCGCAAGTGAGAGAAGTAACCTGTAAAGTAGATGAACTGGTTCCTAGACCCTTTCTTAGCCCAAAGGAGTTTAAATCTTACTTTCCCAAAGGAGTGTCATAACCTCCAGACTAGAGGCAAGATAAGCCTCATCCCCTCCTACTGCAACCAGGTCCCCGAGTAGACAGAAAGGGGAATTCATGAAACAAATTCCAGCTCCTCTGCCTCTGAAAAGTAAATTACTTCAGAAAACAGGATCCTGATGTTTCTGTTGAAATTCATTACCTCCTTACAGCAGGAGCCAGAACCCAAACTTCCTCTTCCTCCCAAAGCACTTCCCTACTCGGTGTGTTACTGAGTTTAGATTCCTGTATCTCATCTCTCTCCTCGTCCTTGGATTTTCGTATTCCTGCTTACCTAAGAAGAAGCATCAGTGATCTCTTCTCAGAATAACTATGCCCATTCATTAAAAAGCTGATATGAAAGCAGTGAATTCAAGTGC
This sequence comes from Psilopsiagon aurifrons, assembly GCA_025447955.1. Lineage (NCBI taxonomy): Eukaryota > Metazoa > Chordata > Aves > Psittaciformes > Psittacidae > Psilopsiagon > Psilopsiagon aurifrons. Next base: position 101,899 of record JAOEHY010021864.1, read on the forward strand.
TCCAAGGCCAAAATGCTCTGGACCCAGGTCCTCCAAATCCTGCTGAAGTGTTTTAATCACTAGATTATTTTGAAAATAGTGTTTTCATAATAAACTAAATAATTACAAGTACCCTAGATAGCAACCTTCCTCCCATTACAGCCTTACACACCTTGATGCAGCTGGTACTGGAACCAGCTTAATGTATTTGATTACCTTACTTGTTAGGAGTATATGCTTTAAATAAAAATTAGTTCAGCCAATAAAATGAAGGTGAAAAGAACACAAGAAACTGCTAATAATACAGCTGTCTCGGATGCAAGGCCCTTATGAAATCCCCCTGAAATTCAAGGTTGAGCACCACATGAAGACAGAGTTTTGCTGAATACAATGCTGTATTCAACCACACGACTATATATATGCTTCCACCAGCAATTTAGCTTTACAGACTCCATGGAGTACAAATGAAGTGCAAATTCAATTACCATAATGTGATGAAAGAATCTTTTTAAATTACTGTCACCCTTACTTGAGAAGGCCTCCAAACACTGGATGTACCTTCAAGAGTCTATCCCAGTTCGCTGATCTGCATGTTTTTCTGGGGTTTTAGGAAGCATATTTGGCCACATGAATGCTCAAGAGTAGTTCACTCTATGTCACATTTCCACCTTAAATCCTCTGCTTCTGACAACCTGTCACAAGGCAGGTAACCAATGCGAACATAAAAAACCTAGAAAAGCAACTTCCAGTTCTCACTTCCAAAATGACTGCAAAAACCTACTGAGGACAAGGAGAGAAACCCACAGTCTGTCACATGGAAATAAGTACATAACAGTCAAGTTTATCTGTTGAAGACAATTCAAACGATTAATGCATTCACTTAAATTTGGATCTGAAATATTTCAGAGCAGATCAGAAAAGTACAGGACTAGTCACCAGAGACCTGTGATTCTGCTCTCAAACTCCTTCATGAATTTTCTGCATGACTCTGCCAGTTCTAAAGTGTTTTGTCATGAGATTCAGAACTGCACCATTATACACAACTAAAAACACACTTCTAACACACAACTAAAAACACTTCATTATACTCAACTAAAAACACACTTCACATTTCACACACAGTCCTGTGACTGAAGCTCAATTAATTTAAAGTAAGTACCTGAACAGTTACTTCCCCAAAAAGACAGTTAGGATCTGCTCTACGAAATGTTATATTTAACAACTATTTTGAAACAATTAATTCCTCTTAATCTGGAGAAAAAACTTAATGCAGATTTTATTGTTCAGACCAGCTACTCACATCCACCACCATCATTTCATCTTGTTCGCTCACCTATAGAGCCTCTGCTCCTATATAGCTACACCGGCAAAACTATGTTGGCAGAGCCCCCTAGTGTAGACAGAGTAAACACTGGTGTAAAGATTTTTGGAAGAGTTTTACTTGGTTTCAAAAGAAAGAAAAAAATAAAAGAAAAAACAAATGACAAACTGAACAGAAGAAAGCCCTCTTCTACTAGAATACACTGGAATATGTACTATGATATATACTGGAAAAAGATACGCATGTACCAGCACAGTTTATGGTCTAATTCATTTTCATATGCATCAGAAATGAAATCTTTGCTAATGCAGGAGGAAACAAGAGCTACAGAGGTTCAGAATTTCAATTTTATAAACAACCCCACCACCAGTGTCACTGAAATTACACCAAAAAACCCATCAGAACAACTGCATCTCTGCCACAAATTTCTGGGTGTCTGAAAGTCACCATGTAGACCAACCGGATTTAGAAAGTTACATTATCCTACACCTGTTTAATTTGATGAATTAATTGACAACAATAAACCTAAGAAAGCAGAAGTCCTGTTTTCTGGAGGAGAGAATGAAGAAAGGGGCAAGATTGATATTAAGAAAATTAATTCTAGCACTACTCCTTCCTTTTACGTAAGTCCTAACAGGAAACATGAAGCCAGTAATCCTACACACCAATTTTCTGTTTAGTGTGCAACACACTGCAAAAATCAGCAGCAACACAAAGAAACTGTATTTTTCTGAAACCCTGCAGTACAAACACTGTAAATTGCCCTGGAAGGCAACTGAAGAGTATCTTGTTAACAGTGAGGATCTGCATCACTTCTGCTAGGTACCTGTTCCTCTAGTAAGCAGGAAAAAACCCAGAGCATGTCCAGTAACAAACACACTGCTGGATCTGATTCAGGCAAGTTTTACATTCCACATACGGTTGGCAACTTCCAGTCCTCCCAACACCATCATTAGCAGAGTGTCAGACAAAAACATGGCAGGAGAAAGGAGAACTAGCTTTCCCCTTTCTGCTAAGAAGCACAAGAGACTTACTTTGAAACCAGCACAGCAGCTGCATCTCGAGCCTTATCACTGACCACCAAGTAACACTAAGGGTAAAAGAAAACTAACTGTAAAGCAATGCATACATGTAGATCTAATAACTACTACATGACTTTGTACAAGAATGTACTACTTATGATTACAAACATTATGATCATATATTTTATGTAATTATGATTACAAACTGAGCTTAAGATTCTAAAACTGTTAAATTGCCCACTTTCTGTATCTCAAACAACGAAGTCTCCCTTCTAGTCTTTCAAAGGGAATTTACTGAAACCTTAACTTACAGTCATATTTGTGCTACTACAAACCTATAAGAGTTAAGCCACTTAAGTGCTCCAAGTGTCAAAAGCCTAAAATGTTCAGGTATTTGTGGGGAGGGCATGCTGTTTATTTTCATCTTAAAAGGCTGAGAAGTCAAACACTTTGGCTTATGCTTAGTGAAACTTTATTACCTTTGTGGAAAATTCATCACGCAGTGATAGCTTCCAATGTTACTAATCCTGACCAAAAGCTGATTTTCAATATAAATCATCAAACAGCTTTCAGAAAAAGCTGGCTACTGTTTTCAAATGCTAAAAGCTGTTAACATAATCTAAGACATGCAATCATATCAGATAGTTGTAAAACAAGACAGTTTTCTTACAAGCAGTAAACAAGTAACAGTCTCAGTTATCTGACACGAAAGAAGCAAAGAACTTCCTGAAGATTCCAGAACTACAGATAAATCCTTTACAGATCAGATGCAAAACGTATGGGCTTAAACAATATTCTGAAAAGAGAACAGTTAATCACATATTGGAAGATTAAGCCTAAGAAAAAATAATACAGGCTGGAAAATATTACAAGAGGTTTTATACTTACTTTTGCTACTGTAAGTATGCGATCCATTGTGGGCACACGAGTGTGCCCCTCCTCAGAAATATTGCCATCAAAACGGGCCAGATCAAAAGGAATCAAGCATATCATGGAGAGCCATAGCAGAAGCATATAACGAGTTTCCCAAGTCTGGAAAAGAATGGTAAAACAGAATATGCACTCCCTTTTCTGAAGTATATTCCAGCAAAGAGCCTGACGCACAAACTATCCACTGGCTCCAAGGAACTTCTGGAGTGAGATGGTAAAAACTCTCAGCCTGAACACTCTGAAATGCCAAAAGAGATAGAACTACAAGGAATTCCAAACAGCAAAACAGTAACAAAATCAATGGACCCTTCCCTCTCAATCGGAAATCCAGACAAGTTTATTTCCTTCCCAACAGAAAACTACATGTTGCTGTTTTCCTGTTTGCTCCTTTTTCCCTCAGCCCATTTGTGCCTCCAGTCACAAATAGGTTCTTCTGCCTAATTTCTTATGTATTGCTGTCATGGGTTTACTGAAAGAACTTTGAATGTGATCCGTGAGACAGACAGACATGAAGGAACTTTTACAGGCTTTAAAGCTGCACAACTACGACGGCAGCAAAGTGATCAGAATTGATGATGTTTATTATGAATTTATTTTAACTTAGAGCAGCGATACAGTTATTGTCTTCAAATCCATTATTTGTTACATGCAATAGATTATGATCTCTCAAAATTAATCTGCAGTAATAAGCCTTCTGGAAATTTTACCTTTCCTTTGTGTGCAGTTCAGGTGGCCTCAAGATAAAAAGGACATGGAACTGTTGGAACAAGTCCAGAGGAGGCCACGAGGATGATCAAGGGACAAGAACACCTTCCATACGAAGATAGGAGGAGAAAGTTTGGGCTGTTCAGCCTGGAGAAGAGAAGGCTGCGTGGAGACCTCAGAGCAGCCTTCCAATATCTGAAGGGGGCCTATAG